>JXSR01S066024.1:106687-136619 GCA_000969725.1 Ophiothrix spiculata | reverse complement strand
TGATGGTTGTTGCAAAAAAGTGTTTAGGTTCACAATCTTCATGAAGTGATAGGATAAATTATGCCTGCATGCTGTGAACAGTTGAATAAATTAAAGTAAAATATTGAAACAATTACATATAGCTAATAAAAGAAACTGTAACAAATGATTAGTACCCCTGCACAATTTCAGTCTTGTCATGGTATAGACATTTTGTAACGAAATACTTTAATAAAGCCTAATTCTAAAAATCAATGGATAACGCTATCATATAGGTCATAGTTTTAGATTACAATTTTTTTTTTCTGATTGCCCATTTGGCCAGTTATGCAAGTGAATTGATTGAGCATAATCAATGCACAGTTTCACATCTTGTTGCACTTGAACATTTTGTAACAAGCTGAATCTGATAAATTAATATTGTTGTCAATTTTTCAAAAATATGTTTAACCAATTGCCTATTTAGATATTTATGCAATTTATCACAAATTAAGCGGTAATTGGTTAAATGTTTTACAATTGAAATATGTTTACATGGTTAGATATTGGCAAAGAAATTGTCACATAGATTGTTAACGCACCAATTTTGCGTTTTAACATTTTCATTCCCATTCTCTCTACAGGATTTTACCTCTGCATCTGTCTGGTTGGTTTCAATGGTACAAACTGTGAAATTGATGTTGATTTATGTGAAGGATCGTGTAAAAATGGGGCTATTTGCAATGAGATAGTTCCACCCCCTGTTGATCCTCCTGGGTATATGTGCTTTTGTATACCAGGGTTTTCTGGCAACAATTGTGAGCTTGAGTTTGACGAATGCTTAAGTGACCCATGTGTTAATGGTGCTACTTGCGTAGACCAAGTCAATGGGTAAGTAAGCTGTCTCAGGTAAAAGGTCTTGGAAAAAGCAATGTATTAATAAAATTCACCGTAAAGAAAATAACCAGTAAATCTTGAACATAATAACAATGGGAAGGAGTGCTGAAGTGCAGTGTTTAGTGATCTTACTTTGCACACATGTGACCCTGGTTCAATTTTAGGATAGTAGGATTAATTCTGACTTTTAATTTTGAGACCCAAGTATAGTTTAAAAGAATGTACTGTTTCATAATGGATAGCCAAAAGGAAGCAAAATTACACTCAGTGACTACAAATTTATTTTAAAATTTACAATTTTTTCACTTCAGGTTTAAATGTATGTGCGCACCAGGTTTTGAAGGGGAGAGGTGTGAGATAGATATCGATCATCGCCATGTTTGAATGGCAGGATCAACTTACAAGCTACTTGTATCTTAATAACCTTAAATGTGCAATTTCATTTCAGATTTGAATGTATGTGCGCACCAGGTTTTGAAGGCGACACCTGTCAGATAGATATCGACGAGTGCGCTTCCTCGCCATGTGAGAATGGCGCCACCTGTCAGGATCAGATCAACAGCTATTTGTGTCAGTGTTCTCCGGGATTCAATGGTACGGACTGCGAAATGGAAATCAACGAATGCGAGAGTAACCCATGTATAAATGGGGGTTACTGCATGGATCAGATTAATGGGTGAGTAGTAGTATGACTATTTAGAGGTGGTTTCAATAGACAATGTGCATATTTTGGAATGCAATCTTATTTTACATGTGATATTTATAACGTATTCTGCCTCAAGTAGGTCAATATTAAAATCACCCATGATAAAACACCTGCCAAATAGATTTCAATGAGCGCCCTTAATCTCCATGTGTAAATGGGACCGTATGTGAGATCAAATGAACAGCTATATTTTGGAGATTACGCCATGTTTTAATGGGAGTTACTGTGTGGATCTGATTAATGGGTAGAAAGTTGTATTGAAATTATCTCTTTCTGAAGTACATGTTTAAAGACCCATTTGCCATCAACCAGATATTGCAGGTCGAATGTACTATGATTCATACAGTGTTTGGAGTTGATTTTCCTATCACAAAACATATCCATCTGTCAAGAAACAGATTAAAGTAAAAAATGTTTTTTGATTGATTTTCATGAAAGTGAGTATATTGAATAGCTCCGTTTATATAGACAGTGTTTTTCATTCAGTGTTACTAGTTTTTATTTTTTAATTAAAGTTTTTCAATGTGATAATGATCCATGTCAAAGATTTTAAATGAATGAAATAGTAAATGCAAAAAAAAATGATATTGATAATATGCTGCATCGTATCACCATGGCTTCAATTAATTAATCCAACAGGTGGGTGATATTTCCTAAAAATTCTGACAAAACTTCTTGTTTATTGACTGTTTATGTTGACCATTCAATTCAATGTTTGTGTATCAATGATCGTAAATTCGATTCTGTCTGTATAGATAATTGTCTTTCATTTCAATGAAAAAGTTATGTGTGTATTTTTGTCTTGTTGCATTCATAGTTCATCAATATCGTAGGCTGCGATCAAATAAAAGTATACGGTCCCCAGGGAGTGATTCATATTTGAAATTGACAGGGATTATCCTCATCACTAAAAACATGAGTGCCTCCCCAGGAGTGTATAGCGAATATCGTATACCAATGCGATTACTTCTACATGTATGTGATCGCAGCCTTAGAGTATGCCAATACATTGTCTTTGTGAGTGCCACTGGTGGATCCACTTTGAAGTGTAGAGAGACTGTATTAGGCTGACGTTCAGCAATTTATAGCGACAGATTCTGAATGCATCATAACTCTTATAACTTTGAAAAAGCAGTTTTACCATTTGAAATTATTATCTATAGATAAGTTCTATTTGTTGAGTTGTTAGAGAAAGGAATTTTGCACCAAACTTGTCATCAAACAGCTATTTGCTTTGCTTTATTTTGCATTTAGAGTCACCAGTGTTGCTTTAATGGCTTGATTAGTAGTATTTAGATTGGTGGCTTAATTGGCATATAGTTTATACCCTATATTCATTTTGATCAACAGTCCTTAGTAAACATGCACATACATGTAGGTAGACTTAATTCATAGCTTAAATACGATGTATAGTCTCTGCCAAAAATTAATCTGGCAAAATCGATCACATGACCACAATTTGCAGTATATTGGTCACGTTCGTATCCAATAGGGCCCTGCACTCTGGATGTTTATTTTCATTGCCCAAGGATTTGTAAAGCAGAGTTTACATAGCAGTCAACCAGCGGGTCATTGAAAAGTACGTTATTTTCTTTTCTAGACCAACCAACGTGATATTACACTCTGTCTGATTTTACCGGTGATGAAAAATTGAAAATTGTTTTGAAATTCACAATTAATGCCACAATTTGATAATTAGGCTTCCAAATTCATCATATATTACCAGATAGTACCTCAATTTTTCTTAAACATAGATATTTTCATCGTTCAAATCCAGAATGATGATAAAAATGTGGAATTTTAAACTACAATTTTGTAGAAAATTATTTCTCAAAATTATCTTTGAAAAATTGCGTCTCACTTCAAATAACCAGGACACTCGTCATAATTTGGTAACACACAAAATAAAAGCTCGTTTTTCATGTCATTTGATTATTTTCTGAGAAAATTACTTGAAACGGTCAAATCCACGAAAATAAGGTGGGTTTGTCATTTTGTTAGAGGCAAAATGTCGAAGTTTAAAATCTTCTGTGGAGAAGGCTTCGTTAGCGATCAATAAGTCTTTTGTCTACCCAATGTGATTAGCAAGTCAAGTGTGCAGCAAATTGCGCGCTGATAAACGTGGTTCAATTGAATATTCCTGGCACATGGTCTGTATACATAAAACTGCACGTGGTTGCATCTTGAGCTGTGTGAATTTCCGAACTTGCAACAGAAAACCCTACATTTCAGGTATAAATTTGACGGTGTTTAACAAGCAGGATACTTCTCATTTTCAGTGAAATGAATAATAAATATCTTGTTTACACATTTATGTTAGTTAGAAATGGTAACATTACCGGAAACGGTCAAGTCCACGATTTTTGTTTTACATCCCAGGAAAAACGAAAATTCACATACAATGTTCAAACAATAATTTCAACCATTTTAATAAAATGTTATGATAATTATTTATTACAATGATTTTAAGAAAAGACAGAATCAACATATTCCGTTTACAGCAAACAAATCAAGCGTATAGATTTCCAGAAAAAGCTATCCAAATTGCGCACTATCATTCGGAAAAAATCGGAAATCTTCGGAACATGTTAGCAAAAGATACATTTCACAGAAAGAAATTGTGACCTTGCTTTTGTGCACAGACTGACCTGCTGGTTGACTGATAGCTTTTAACACAGAGGAGAGCTCACATTGTCAAGATTTTGAAAAATAAACCAAGTAACTTGTCATGCTTTTTTTTTGCCAAATGTGATGTTGTAGGACATTTAATATGAATTCATTGTCCTATGCAATTTTTTCAGTTTATGTATATACATAAGACTGACACCTTAATTTATGATAGATCTATGCTTAAAATATATTGTGAGGCATTCATAGCCCAACTTTTTCAGCTCTCCACTTATCAGTATTAGGCATTGAGAATCGGAGTAGAAGGGATACCACATGATTTAATGCTGGAAAGGCTCACAGTATTATATCATGTTTGACTTGGATATCAAGTCTCAAGTGTTCCTTTCAATCCAGGTGCCAAATAGTTATGAGCATTCTTCATTGCTGAGAAGGTAACAGACTGTGAAGGGGGGAGGGCACTCCCTAAAAACATGACGGGATGCGCGGTCACATTGACCCCCATTTTCAAACCTCTCACAAAATTTTTCACAGGTTGCTCTCACCCCCCTGTCACTTTAAAATTTGAGTGCCCCAGGGGGTATAACAGTCCCCTCACAGCATTATTAAAATAGTTCAGCCTGATCCAGTCAGTTTGTAAGAGAGATTAGCTCTCAGACCTATACACTTTATCCCCTTTGGTACTTTTTAAATAGACATTTTGATGTTTGGTATATATTATTGGGTAATATATATCCAGAAAATTTAGAGATAAAGTTGGTTTGCAAATATTTATGATAGCAATGTTAGACTACATTTATTTTATGTATGTAGGCACATGCATTTAGTTTCTTACTCTTTTGTTTTCCGATTATCCCTTATCATTATTTTCCACAACCAAATTAGGTCCAGAATTTACATGTGTCCTTGTTGGTGAGTTTATACAGTGTATGCACACAAAAAGATGGCGTGGATGATTATTTATTTATCCAAAGTTTATTTTGATCATTTATTGCAATCCATATACCTTCAGCTGTTTTGTAATCTCTCTTTTGAAATTGTGATTTTTGTATTTCTTTTTTGGAAAATTTGTTGTGACATTTCCTTTAATGTTTATCCCAATGGAAATAAAATGGTTATATATATATTTTTTGATTGTCACCTTCATTTTACTTATATACATATTGGCGGACATACATGGCTTAGCGAAAGAGAAGGTATCCTGTGTATCCCATCATGCACTGCTTCCTATGGGACTGTTTGCATAGGAAATCATAGTATAGTAGTTAGTGATGAAATGCCGAAATCAAAGAAGATTGTTATGTACAAACAATCCCGTAGGAAGCAATACGTGATGGGAATCACTCATTGTGCATTGAGAATTGTTGGTTTGAATCTAATGAGCAACGTGTGTGGTGTCCTTGAACAAGATACTTGCCCTCACGTGCTCCTCTCTACCCAAGTGCATGTCAAATGGGTATTATTTCAGAGTACAATTTGAAAATTCCTGGGAATATTTCTGAGCACTCTGTATATATCCCACGATATGTTATACCCCAGTATCCGTCAAAGAGTATGTCAAATTTAACAGCAATTTCCCCCAGAATAACCATTTTATTTCCTTTATTATAACTGCTCATTCATTATGTTTTTTCACAGGTGTTATTTGAATTTTTGTTTGCCTGCTCTTTTCAGTGAATTTGCACTAGATAGTGAATGCAATTTGCATGCTTGTCAAACTTGTGAATTGTAATTTTGTGTATGAATTGTGTTTTGCATGAGTGTGTTATTTTGATTTAATAACACCCAGTTTGTTGCAACATTGGGAACAGGCAGGGGAATACACTATGTTGTTAGGGGTATGATATCAAAATGCCATGGAACAAAATTAAAACGAGACAGGATATTTTTACTATTTCAGGAATGCAATACTTCCAGAAATGTGAAATTCTGGATATTGTTCAAAAAACAATGATAAAACTCCTGTCTTTTTACATAAATTTTTGTTGTTCATTATAGTCTCCAAATCAAAAACCTTTAAAAAATTTCACCATAAGTGCTTTTTACTGACACAATAAACGATGAAGTAAACAGGGGTGTGTTCTTAAGTTAACTTTACAAGTGTTCTTACATGTTAAAAAAAGCAGCGCTGCCCTCTTGCAACCCCTACTGCTGCCCCCTTTTTTAGCTTGGCTAGAGTTCTTGAAATTGCCTCTACCAACCATGTTATGTGTCGTTGTCGTCATCAATTACCACACTAAGGTGCCGAGGTAGGCAATGTCCACATGATTTTTTCATGTTTTCTTGATTTGGATTAAGTCCTAAATTGTAAGAAGATACAGATATAAAAACTGCAAAGGGTAATATTTACAGTACATGTAACAGTTCTAATAAATCATTTGTTATGATTCTGGTCAAACAAATTGTTTTGATGATTTATGTTCTTTATGCATTTGATTGTTCAAAATAGGTTTCATCTATCATGGAGAAGGTAAATAATGGATATTCAAAGAAAAAGAGAAAAACTGCTCTATTAGTGAAACCAAGCATGGCGAATGATCATTTTCTATGCGATATAGCTATTTTTGTTTTTGAATTTAATTTGATTTCAATATATTCTCATATATAGTTTGCATTACCATATTTTAATTTCCCTATAGAGCATCTATATCATGCAAACTAGTCTTGTTAATACTTACGCAATACATGCATTATACATGTATATATATTTAATATAATTTGTTATAAAAAAGTGAATGTTTTTTAGTGCAAGAGTACAAATATTTTTATGAAGTGATAGATGACACGTTCCATTTTATGAGGTGACAGCCTAAAGAAATGAACATGTCATCTGCAGACCCGAAACTTTTCAGCTGATTTCAGCTCTTTTAATTTCACTTTTCAGCTTATTTCAGCTGTTTTTTATTTTACTTTTCAGCTCCTTTACTTGATAATTCAGCCAAGTTTAGGCACTTTGGTGCAGAATTTAGTGGTTTTCAGCTCTTTTTTTTTTCAAGATTCAGTTTCAGGTCTGCATCTGTCAATGGATGAAAAAAAATCCATTAATGTTTTTTTACATAACATTTCATTAGATCCTTTGTCATAGAAAAATAGAGGAAGATGGATCTTATTGCAAATATATTTATACCTTGATCAACTTCCACAGAAGCCCCAAACACCACTTAAAAACACTAAAAATATAGCGTATTCACCTCTGTTTAACCACTTTATAGCCAAATAAGTTTTCTTCTGATGAATTTATTTTTTTCCAAAACATGCTGAAAATTTAAGAGGATAATGTTCAGATTTGTACAAAATTGTCAACAAAGTGTTGCTCTGACAGGTGTAGATTGTATTAATATGCATGACAAAATGTTGTTCACATTGACACATAAGTAGTTACTAATGCTCCACAAGCGCATGCTGCTAAATATAGATGTGTAGATGCACTCGCACTTGTATGGAGAAAAGTTGGGTCTGTGGTCTTGTTACCCAATATTTGTATACATATAGAGTGCATTTATAAAATGATGTTCAGCTTTACAAATTTGATTTCTCATTATGATAGAGAATTGAGTATTCTGTCCACAGATATAGAGGGTGGATACCAAACTACCTAAACCGCCAGGTGTAATGATGTCATCAGTCATTAAGGCTTAAATCAGGGGTACTCAAGGTCCGCTCGAGTTTAGAGACTGGGTTGTGTATAGCGGCAAACTGCGATTATACTACTTTACGCAAGTTGTACACAAAACTGAATGCAAATAATAAGTGTGCGTTTTCAATATTTGCTTATTACAACAAGATGCAACGCATGATTACCAAAAATCTGAATATCCCGAAATGTGGTCCCCATGCTGGAATAGAAATGGCACCTAGTCTGGAGTCTCCTTTCTAAATCTATGGTTCTTTCTAATGAAACTGACATTTGTTTATTAAATCTTTCATGAAATGGTAACAAAATTATATGTGTAATGTTTGGCATTAGTCTTTTCTAATATTTTGTTCATGATACAAAGCACTTAAAAATATAGGATCTTTGACACAAACATTAAGATGGACTTCATGTTTTAGTTCATTAAAGGTACTTTTTACTCCATTTTTTGCATAACGAGGGGTATGTTGGAGAGCCTCCATATAGTTGTTTTTGTACAAAATATCCGAAAATTATATATAACTTGTAATGAATTTCACTATAAACAAATTACTGTATTGAGTATAATGATTATGTAGTTTTAGGTTCACTAACACAATCTTCTTAAGTTCTGAGTAATTTAACAACTTCTTGATATATGCATAAGGCAGCAGATTATCTATATTTGAAAATGGAAACATTTTTGTGCATGTTTTGCATTTACTAACATATATTTTTTCATGTAAAGTTACTCTATCATTCCAAGTAGGACTTAACCCAATATGGACGTACTGAGAATATGTTTATAAACCTAAGTTAGTCAATATACAACTTAATCATTTCATATCTTCCGGAAAGAAAAAATATCACGAAGTTTGAGCATTTATTAAACATTGCCTATAAACTTCATCGTGAATTAAACATAAATTTTAAAAAATTTGAGCCACTTAAAAGTGTGGCTTCTATAGGGGGAGTATGAATTTCAAATGAATTAGCTGTTTAGGTGCTTCAACTTGTACCCTCTGTGACAGGTTAAATTTAAACCTTGTACAGAGGGAGTGTAGACTTCTAACAGAATTGTCCAGGTCACAAGTTCATTTTGAACATAGTAGCTCTGTTGAAGGCTTTTCCATAATCTCTGACAGGGGGAGTCTGGATTTTAGATTGATTAACCCAATAAAGGACCAGCAAAATCAAGCTTACCTAAGGGTCCAGGATGCTTATTGGAATGACTAAGTTGTGATTGGACCTGTTACTTTATTTGGAAAAATTTCTCATTTCAAAATTTCAGGTTTATAAAGCATATCTTGTTCCATTTTCTTGCAGGTTCGAGTGTAACTGTACAGACACAGGATTCACTGGAGATTCTTGCGAGATCAACATTGACGATTGTGCACCGCAACCTTGCCAAAATAGCGCCACCTGTGTTGATAAAATCAAAGACTACGAGTGCGGCTGTCATCCTGGATACGACAGCAAAAACTGTGAGGTAGACATCAATGAATGTGGTAGTTCGCCTTGTCTGAATGGGGGCCTGTGTTACGAGATGTCAGATACAACAAATTATGAACCGGGTTTTGAGCATCGTGATTTATTCCCTGATGAATTCTCCTATGCCAATGCAAGTGGCTATCTGTGTGTGTGTCTGGATGGTTTCGAGGGTGTGGAATGCGAAATCAATATTGATGAATGCGAATCGAACCCGTGTGCCAACAACGGCACATGTGTTGACATGGTTAACGGATACAGATGCGAGTGCGCACCTGGTTGGGAAGGATCAAACTGTGCAAACGAGATCAATGAATGTGATTCGAATCCTTGTCAAAATTCAGGAATTTGTACAGATTTAGTAAATGGTTATACATGTTTATGTACATCAGAATACGGTGGGTTGAATTGTGAGGAATTGCTAACAGCTTGCAGGGATCATACTGATTGTCAAAATGGAGCAACTTGTGTCCCATTCTATGATCCAATCGCTGACAATCACTTTTTCACTTGTACTTGTACTGTTGGTTACACAGGAGAACGTTGCGCAGTATCTACTGCTGTGTCATTCCGAGACGGCTCTCATATGGTTGATTCCAGTACTAACAATATGCAGACTCTTGGATATTCTTTTGCATTTCAAACAACACTGCCATCAGGACTGTTATTATACAGTGGTGATTCGGGAGACTATATACTACTAGAATTGTTTGAAACACAGCTATATTTCACATACAGTGATATGACCATATTAAGCCTACCATTAACAATCGAGCAGTTAGGGAATTCACTATCAGACGGTGAATGGCATACAGTTGAATTAGCCATTACTGAACTCGACATTACTTTATCAGTAAGTGGAGTTAGTGATTCCAATGAATTGTCCAGCGAATGCGCAGATGGGAAATGTACAAAAACTATTTCTAAGAATTCCTACGTCGCTGTTTTAGATAGTCTTTATATCGGTGGTTTGGGAAGCAGCATTGATAACAAGTATTCCTTGACGAGATCAGGGTTGCATTTTACCGGTTGCAAGCAGGATATCATGAATGATGACAACTACATCTTACCGCAGAGTCTTGGTGGAACAGCTACTGGAGATGCTACAGCTGGATGTGCCAGGACGGATCAGTGTCATCCCGATCCTTGCTCTGGTAATGGCGGCTGCACTGATCTGTGGTGGACTTACGAGTGCGAGTGTGAATTAGGATATACTGGACCAAGTTGCAGTTATTGTGAGTATTTATGTTGTTTATGGGGTTTAGGTATGGTGGAAACTGCATCAGTATTTCCTAGTTTTAAAATAATCAGATTTTTAAAGTGATTTTCAGAGATCATCTTCTATTTGTTTATATTATCATGTTATTCTGTTTAAAAATTCCAGTAGATTCTGACATTCATATTTCATTTTATTTGCATTTCTGTACATGTAAGTTCCAATAGACCACTGCTTTGATCTGGATCATAGAATCAAAATTCTATTCAAAAATATAAAAAGGTAGTTCATATCATTTTTATTATTATAGACAACTACTGTAGTAGTAATAAAAGTACTTTTAAATGTGTTATTCCCATTTTGTTTGAATATTTGTATTTGACCAATATTACAAATTGTCCATTATCACGAGACAAAGCCAAGTGAGTTGGACATTTCCAACTCTACCACAAGAGATTTTGTTGTGTATCAAGTATAGCAGATATTTATGCAAGAAAATATATCACATCATATTGTAAATGGATTACTTTTTTTTGGTCAAATATTAAAGCAAAATGATGCCTGCTTTCCCTATTGAAGATATTTACCTATTATATCTCCACCCATTTCATTCTCAAAGTGCATTATAATGCAAAAATTAGTGGATCAAGAATATTATTATAAAGTTAGTGGCTTTTCTGCTTATCTATCATGATATCTCTCTGAATTCCTCAGCTTTTACTCCAGGAACTTTCAGCTTTGAAGATTCCACAAGCCATGCCATGTTCTCCGCAAACGCACCTCTGACGTTAGATGAAAACTTGATCCGTCTGCGCTTTCGTACCCGAGAGAAAGATGGCCTCCTCTTCCATACAAGCGATGGAACCAGTTACATAACCCTTGAACTTTCAAACGGTGGAGTTATTGCCAAGGCAGATTTCGCTGGAGGGGTGCAAACTATGACTTTGAATTCACACGATTACTCCGATGCAATATACCACTCCGTTATTTTAGAAAGAAGAGGTGGAGACTTATCGTTGCAAGTAGACAAGTCAACAAAATCTGAGCAGTTCAACAACGCAACTCTTCCCGATTTCCAAGATTTCTATGTCGGTGGTGATGATACCAACTCCCTACCAGGCGCAGATACTGTGCCTAACTTCAAAGGTTGCATAATGGATGTCAAATATAACAATTACTCCCTGGAGTTCTTCCCCTTAAACATACCAGACTACACAATCGCAAATTTTCCTATGATAGACAACAATAATGTTCTAGAAGATTGCCAGAGTGATGATGCATGCCGTACGAGCCCCTGTGAAAATGGCGGCAAATGTGAGGTGACCTGGAATGATTTTAAATGCGATTGTCCAAACGGATTTGGAGGCAAGAACTGCTCTGAGCTGACCATCTGTGCGTTTAATCCATGCCCGTATAAAGTTGACTGCCTAGATAGAGAAGATGGCGGATATGACTGTAAGTCGACATATTTTGTCTCATTTAAGGTGTCTGGTCCATGATGGACCTGCCCGAAATTTTCTAGTAAAAATCGGCATGAATGATATTTTATCGATGTAGAACCGATTTTTAAAATAAAAATTGGGGGTCACCGAACTCGTTTTTGCTTGAGAGTCGGTTTAAAAACAGCATTTTTGGAGGTGTGTTGGGAAAAATTAGTACAGGGGTCTATGAGAAATGTGGCAAAAGTGACGGTATTTAGTGTTGATTCAAAAAATCCCCTGGAAAATTGTTTCTAATTTTTTTTCACAAAACTTGCGCACAAGTATGTTCTTTCAAATAGAATAATAAAAATTTGGGGTCACCGAACTAATTTTCCAGACAAATATTAAAATATGGCAATTGTTAGCTTCAAAACACTACTCAGAGTATATGCGCATGCGTATTGCGGCACTTACCAACTCGGAAACTAGCGCGTACAGGTGCGCGTGGACCAGACACCATAAGTCAAATCAATTTGATTTTATAAGTCCCTGTGTTGCAGGTTTCTGGAAGGTGGTGTTCTCAGTTACTAGGAGAATCTGTGCCTATGAGATTGACTATTGCGCCAACATCTTAGAAGAGTTGGTGGTGTCCCAAGATATACCCTTCTTGCCATTTCTTTCAAGCCACCTTAGCCTGCAGTCTAAAATCAGCACATCATCATTTATGATGGAGTAGTTATCGAATGAGTTGGCAGAGCAGATACTGTACGAGTTAAAAATGGAAAGTTGAAATCTTTTGAAATCTTGAGAAACTAACCCTAACTCACCATGACATTGAAATACTTTGTTACCATATTTATACAACTCATTTCATTGTATCCTGAATCAGCAAAGAAATTTAATTAATGATAAAGATGCCATGATGCCAACTACTGATAGAGTGAAGATACTTCAACTGACATATGTTCATTTATATAAGAAAACTGCAATTTGATATTAAGATAACAGTTTTTAGGAACTTTCCATAAATAAAAACTCACTCAATACATGCAAGTGCTTTAATTTCCAATAACGCAACCTTCTCCATATATCTTTTGGCAGGTGTGACAGAAGCTACATTTAACAGCGAGCAGAGCATGATCATGTACACCAACAGTATCAACCAAAGCCGGCACTTAGACACCATCTCCCTCGGTCTCCGCACTAGAGAAGATGACAGCATTTTACTTCACTCTAACAACCAACTACAGGGATACTTTTTCACCTTGGAAATTTCCAGCGGAAAACCGCGCTTCCGATTTGATCTCGGAGCAGGTGATACCAACACGCTCTTGATGGACTTTATTATCAACGATGGTGAATGGCATAGTGTTGTGATCGTCGTTGGCGATGAACTGACCATTGGCTCGGTGGATTCACATGTCAATGAAAGCTTAAGTCACTCACCTCAAGCGCCATTACAGAGTGTCATCACGCAGCAAGGTAGTTCTGATGTTTACCTAGGGGCTGTGGATTTCTCTGATAATACATTCTTCGACTTCTACAATAAATTTGGCGGCTGCATGGATGAAGTCAGAATCGGTGAAATGTTACTTCCATTTTTCCAGGAAACGATGTATAACAGTACTAGTGCGGAGAATTTCTATGCTACCATCACTGATGTGAGCATAAACTGTACCAGTGATCCGGTTTGCGATTCTAATCCATGTCAGAATGGCGCCCTCTGTCAAGATTTGTGGAATGAATATGAATGCCAATGCGTACCCGGTTTTGCAGGTGATTTATGCGAAATCAACATTGATGAATGCGCGGAAGATCCGTGCTTGATGGGATCGACGTGCGTGGACGGCATCAATAATTTCACGTGCAGTTGTATGCCGGGATACGAAGGTCGTCTTTGCGATGTTGATATTGACGAGTGTGCTTCGAATCCATGTTTGAACGATGCTATTGGATGCCAAGATTTGGTGAACGGTTTTGAGTGCAATTGCACGGCAAATTTCACTGGACGGAGATGTGAATTTGAGGTAAGAGAACTTAATTGTAAGATGGCAACATGTTATGCTTCATATCAAAAATTTTATAACATATAAGAAATTATAGGAAACATCTAATACTGGAACAAGTGCATTGATCAATACATATTGACAAGACTCTGAATAAACCCTTACAAAGATGTCAAAGGCACATGCAGATTCCAGGGATGTGAGAGTTCAGCTTTTTTAATGCCTTCAAAAGACTCCTAATTTGAGCTTTTTCTTTCATTTTCAGCCTGTTTTTGGCATTATGTGACTCTCACACCCCTGAGATTCCAGAAAAATATTTCTTATAAAAAATATATTCGGCAATGGGTTTGTTAAATGTTGAGAAGAAGTGTAAGGCACCCACCTTCAAGTTTAGGGTTACTTTTCGTGTGGGGTCAAGTTAGGATGGGGCATAGGGTTAAGGTTAGAATTATGATTTTTGGTTTGTTTTGGGTTTAGCTTAAAGGTCAAGCTTTTGATGAGATTTTAATTATATTTTTTCCAAATTTGTAAAACTATATGTGTGTTTTGTGTTCAACAGGTGTCCATGACTTGTGATGATTTGCCGTGTAAAAATGGAGCTACCTGCATCTCTATTGATGATGCACTACCAGGAGAGGTGAGTCTTCCAGATTAGTCCAAGACTAAGGAGTTATTATATGACAAAAATACCTACCAAAAAGTTTACATTTTGGGGCAAGACATTGTTAGGCACATTTGAAAGGACATTATTTTTGTCTCTGTGCGGTGGTGTATGATGTTAGAGGTCCAACAACTTATATTTCAATACCATATTTGTTCATAATTGGGTATAATGTGTTTTAAACTTAATTATCTACATGTTTTAGGTGCTACTTCAAATAACTGGTGGCTAACCTCCCAGAACAGGTGGCAGCCATTGTTGAGAACTCCATGCATTCATTGCGTTCAGATATTCAAGCTTCATGGAAAATTTGATGACTTCAAGGCATTGTGAATCAAAAAGCACATTTTTATCATTGCAGGTGTAAAAATACCACATTTTGGTTTGTATTTCACATAGGAAGCTTTATTTGTCATTATCAACAATCTGACAATAAGGGAATGTTTTATAATTCATTTTGACATTAATCATACTGAAACTTCTCATCACATTTTTCATACAGAATGCTTACAGATGTGAATGTGTTCCTGGTTACGAGGGTGAAAACTGTGCCTACGAGATAGACTACTGCGTCAATCATTTATGTCAAAATGGTGCCACGTGTAATTCTTCATTGGAACTGCTGGATTACGTGTGTCATTGTCTGCCGGGATATGATGGTCGTTATTGCGAGAACGACATCAACGAGTGCGAAGGCGTGGCCTGTCGGAACGGAGGAACTTGTGTGGATTTTATCAATCGATATGAATGCAACTGTGTGCCAGGTAAACTAATTTCTATAGGTTATTCAAGGAATAAATTTAATTAGCTACTTAATGCCTTCATGGGGTTGAGTTTTCGTGTAGATTTTGACACAAGTGCGTAAATCCTGACATGATGCAAAAACAGCATATATACATTTTACTCTCTCTAGACACAAACCATGTCAGTAAGCAAGATCTGCAGATTTCCTTTCAAATTCTACCAAAATTTGGCTCTTCTTGGAAAGAACAGGAGGTAACTTACTGTCCATGAGCGACAACAATATGTTAGCTATTCCTGTATTGTTAGTATATGGTGGTCAAAAAAAGTAACATTTTCTCTTTTCCTTGAATTATAACGTTATTTCCAGTGTTGTCACACCCACATTTTGGTAACACAAGTGGACAATTTTAAAAGCTCTCAGCAACCAAAATATTTCCACCACAATTTTTCATGTCATTTTTGTATTTTTATTCTTCTACATGTAGTTTCAGCCTTTATTTATTGGTTTTATTCACTTTTGTAGTTAACTTTCCCTTTTCTCTGTTGAGTATATATTAAGTTATGATATAGGCTTGGGATGGATATACTGGTCTCGTAACATTGACACACATGTGAGATGCAAGTGACAGTATTAACCCTAACTGACCATACAGGATTTTCCGTTTCTAGCTTATCTCCTCAGAAAGTGAGGGGTGAAAAAAAAGCATGGTTTCACTTGGATTCGAACCCGAGACCTCTCGCTTCCCAAACCCTGTATATCCTTAGCAGGCTACCGCTGAGGCGCTGTTAGGGTTAAGTAGGGTTCCTTATTAACCCTAACTGACCATACGGGATTTTCCGTTTCTAGCCTATCTCCTCAGAAAGGGAGGGGTGAAAAAAGCATGGTTTCACCTGGATTCGAACCCGGGACCTCTCGCTTCCCAACCCTGTATACCATTAGCAGGCCACGGCTGAGGCGCTGCCCATGCAGCGATTTCGTTGCCATATATAACCCCCGTCTATGACGTATTTGGACTTGGCGCATTATAGGTGATTTCAATAATGAGATTCTGTGAGATTATGGTCAGTTAGGGTTAATGGGTTTCCGATTGACTTCTAAAATACCTAGTGGTTAATTTTCTGAATTGCTTATTTTCAGGCTATGAAGGAACACACTGCGAGTCTGAAATCGATGAGTGCCTTTCCGGCCCATGTGACAACGGAGCTACCTGTGAAGACTTACTCAATGGATTCCAATGCATATGTCAGGCTGGATATGAGGGTAGGTAGTCTTTTTAACCCAATGATTTGCATGGTTTTATCATACTCACAGAATAGGCAAGTGAATCAGTGGACAACAAGAACCTAGATGTGTTGACAACAAAATCTATATCTTTCTGTGAATGTAACAAAGTCTTAATATGCGTAATGTTGATGATTTTCAGGGAATACTATTAAATACAAACAAATTGATTTTGCTATATTTTGTTTTTTGAGATCTTTTCATATTTTTTTAATATTTTGATTTAAGACCTGGAGTGATGGTAAATTTACACTTGACCCTAACAAAAGCACACCGAGCATACATAGACGGGAGTTTTAAGCAGTGCTGGTAGATCAAAATATCAAAACACCACACCTCTTGCGTCAAATCAAACCAAGTTGAAAAGCAGAACTTTTATTATTTTACATTACCATGTTGTGTGCTGCCCCTGTCTATTTGCATATTCAGTATGAATTCACAAACTTGGTGTTGTCTGTTTAACTTAATGCAACACTATTGGTCTAAAAAATTGATTTGATAATGTGAACAGAAATACCGGGTAGGGGTTGCATTTACAAATAATGTGGCCCTGCACTTTGGATTTTTGTTTACACTTTCCAGTAAATTGTTGATTGGGCTGTAGAGAATGTCAATTTGTTTACAAAATGCAGATACAACCTTGTTGCATTCACAGGATGTGTAGATTTCTGATTTTCTTGGAGATATGCAGAGCGTGTGGATTTAGCACAAGTTTTAAGATACATTGCATATGATTAGAATTGAATTTTTTTAATGGTAATCATGTCGTACGTATGCACCTGTTGTAGTAATCCACATTAGACTTTGTACATCTCGTGAACTATGATATAAGTTCAAGTTTGCTAGTCGAAATTGAACTGTATGATATAGGTTCATATACTTGCTTGTTGGAATTGAACTGTAGTGTTGTTGCTCGCTGGATGATTAACCTGTTTGGTGCAATGTCAGTATACACCATGAAAAACAATAAATTTGAGTCAAAAACTTGATGTGATGTGATCTGGGGCCACCTGCGCACGGTGAAGCCTGCATGTGACTTTTTTGAAATGTCTCCATAATGTGATGTGAATAGGTAAGGTTTCTATAGGCTAAACAATAATTTATTGGACAGTTTAAATAAAAATCCACAGTACAGGGCTCCGTTGTTTGTGAATGCAACCCCTACCAAGGATATTTGTTTAAATTGTCCAATAAATTTTTATTTAGCCTATATAGTGATGCTCTGGTGCATAGTGATCTATAAAACAAAAAACCTATTGCTTGGTGAAACCATTTATGTCACTTGTTTCGACATGTGTCCGCAATGTAGTGTGACCTTGTGAAGACCTACCATCTTGGTCAAAATAGTTGGGGCACTTGACCTCCCTTCTATGGTCCCACTTTAAAACTCAACCGGCGGCTGACTGCCCGGAACAAGCGCTTCTGGGTGAGTTGTAGAAATAAAATCTTTTTAAGATTTGAAGCGGCAAAAATTAAAGTTGGTAAAGAATTGCAATATTCCTCAAAATCATGGAAAACTACTAGTAGGTTATATTCCTGTTTACACATTTATCGATTCATGTAAACAAATATGTAGGTAAAAATTAGAGAGAAGAGTCTAGGCCAGTTCCTTTAAGTGTACAGCAGCATGAAGATGATTATAATTATATTTTGTTGTTTGCATTCTCCATATCACGAAAACTTGTCACATGCAATAAATCATGCATGTCACAACAAAAATGATGTGCTTTTTAAAAATTATATTTGAACAAGTACAATAATGTTAAGCAAGCAAAGTAACTCTTTAAATGTTTGAACCGTAATGGTCTGTTTTAATACATTACAACCATTTTTCTTCTTAGTTTAAGTAGAAAAAAAAACCTCATCACAATTTTGGTCATTGTACCTTATAGTAAATCTTGTACACAATGTTGTTGTACTTGTTCATGAATTTGATAAATTTATCATTGTCCAGAGTGAAACTCCACATCAATTTAGCATGAGCACCCATGCACATCTTAAACTGGCTTAGGGCTTTTAATGTACATTGTAATTTGTGACTTTTTAGGTATACCTCTTATATTTCATTTTTTTTATAGTTTTGAGGGGGTGGGTTCAAGTATGTTACACTGTAATCCTTTTGAGTATAATTTTTACAAATTGGCAATTTTAATAGTGCCTAAGCTGCCTGAGCTGCCCGTTAAGTATCAGCAAATTTTAAATATTGTGAGACAACTACATGTGCTATCTCCAGAGGATGGTATGACAACAGAAAAATAGGCATGGAATAAGACAAAAAAAATAGATAAATAAACAAATTTAAATTAATAAAATAAATGAATGGTTATCTATACAATATGTCACAAAATGCAATGTGCATTTCAAATTCATGTATTGCATGTTTTAATATTGTGCATGTACATTTCACTTAATTGCATGTATGAATGTAACCTAACTGCATGTCACATGTTAATGCACCACATGCATTTGACTCTTTTCGTCTACATTTTGTTTATGTTTCTACACTATACTGGTACAAAATTTTATTTGTGATTATGACATTTAAAAAGGCATCACCATAAATTTATATTTGGCATATTGTGGTATAGAGTTCTTTGAAACCTTTTTCGTGGAAGAATATTTGTATTCGGATGGTCTTGAAATTCCAGTATCTTGTTAGCATGTTTTTTTATATGCATATGTAGACAGTATAGGACAAATACCTTCAAGAATATAGACACTTGTATATTTAGAAGGGATATCTGCTGTAATTGAGGTGAAAATTGATTTAAGGAACTCTTTTGCTTCAATGAAAAGAGGGCATTTAGATATAGTTTTTTTAGAAAACAGTGGCATTCATGATTTCTTCTGTCTAAGCTTCGTTTTCTGTCCTAGTTTAGCTTGAAATTAGTTTTTGTCCCTTATTATATTGGTTGAAGTGGTTGAACTCAATAAGGTCTTAGATTTATACTTTATTTTTTATTGTTACTATTTTCAAGTGTTGATATACCAAAATCAACATTTCCCCTTTGGTTTCAGTGGTTTATTGGTTTAAGTGGATATGGATTCTCAAGCATGTGCATTTGGGTTATTTCCTTTATCAATACCCTTTATTCAAAATTTTAGATTTAGAAGAAATAATGTTAGAAAACAACATTTCATGGGGTGCTACTATAATGGTAGTGTTTCCACATGTTGACCTCAGCTTTTTTCAGTAATGGGTAATTTTCAAGGATTTCTCATGTTAGACATTAGTAAAAATAAATCTAAAAGACATTAATATTTTTATTTGGAAAAGCCTAAATGAAACTAATTACAGAGCACATAATTTACATAAGACTGTTCAGCACCTTTCTTCCTTAATTAATAATTAATCTAATTTAATGCAATGCATCACAAGTTACATTGTGTCAAGTTTATACAGAATACGAGCCAGCTACCAATAAATCAATTGATTATAAACCAGCTTTTGTCTTACTTAAAAGGGTCACATTAAACACTCTGTTTACAATAATGAATAACACTTTTTAAACTAAAAGGTCTTCAATCACACTATCATAAGAAATTGGAAAAAAAACACCACATAATAAAAATGTAATTATTTCAGCACAACTTTTCTCATTCAAACCCCAAATTTACTAACATAAATGCTTAAATTAATTGCTGTGAAATAAACGTGCATGTCTTATTTAACTAACCCCCTTTAACATCTAATAATTCATTCTAATAACTTTTAATGCTAGTTGTGTGTGATATTTACCAGTCGTGAACACAATATTTGTGAGGAACTCGGGTGCTCTAAGGCACCACAAGCTGGAGCATTTTTACCAGAAGAGTTCAAAACCTTACCACAACCACCTCAGTGGTCAGTGCTTCAGCAAGATTCTGAAACATAGCTTGGCCTGTAAAACCTGGCATGTAAAAGTGATGTACTAAAGATAAATCATAACTTGCTTATGCAAGAATTGTGACCCTATGCACAATATAGTGGAGTTGTCTTAAACTTGAAATGAGCGTCACAGTTGATATAAATCGTCATGTCAGTGCAAGAAAGTTGTATCTGCAATGGCTGCCATATGTCATATTTATTTAACACTTTATCACCGGAATGTGAAAAATTGCTCAAAATTACGGTCACCTGAAGAACTCTGAAAAAACATTTCAAGAGCTTCTGACCTGTGACTGGACATTATAAAGTTTGCAATACAAATTTATGAAAAATGGCAGCTATTGCAGATACGACTTTCTTGCACTCACATGATGAAATATTCTGCAATTTTAAAGTTATGGCTGCTCTTTAAAAATCAAACTTATTTCATCAAAGAACAAAACAAAATTGGGTTGTGAATAAGAATTAACTTATCCCAATTTTTTTCCCAGTGGCAAAGTTTATATTTCTTATGTAACAAAGATGATGCCAAAAGCAACAAGTATTATCATCAGAATTGGATACTTTCATTTTTTTCTGTTTTTGAAATATTGTGTTCATGATTGGAGAAACACATAAACAGTTCTTTGCTTAATTAAATTGAACCTTTTTTTTCATATTTGTCCACATTTTCTTGTTATCTCCCCTACTCCCTTTCAGGAAACTTATGTCACTTAGATAAGAACGAATGCCTGTCCGACCCCTGTAAAAACAACGCAAGATGCGAAAATATCCACGGGGATTTTATCTGTCACTGCCCTGCTGACGCTTACAACAAGTTATGCGATCTTACCCCGTGTTCCCCAAGCCCATGTCAGAACAGCGCTTTGTGCCAGACCCAGTCACCGGGGATCGCTGTGTGTGATTGCACCCTGGGGTATTCTGGCCCCACATGTGGGACTGCTAGTTGCCAGGGGGTGGAATGCCAAAACAGTGCCAGATGTTCCGAAGATGTCAACATGACAAGATGGCAGTGTCTGTGTCCACAATTTTTTGAAGGTATTTGATCCCTGTCCTATTTGTTGCGTATTCCATAAAAAATGGTGTTACATGTATAATAAGTGTTTTCTTTCTGAACTAGTTTTGTGTCAGAATTTTGGGTTTAACCCAAAGTCTTGTAGTATGTATGTCTACGAGCTATCTGAGCTCTAAGGATAGAACGTGTTTTCTTTCTGAACTAGTTTTGTGTCAGATTTTTGGGTTTGACCCCAAGTCTTGTAGTATGTATGTCTATAAGCTATCTGAGTTGTAAGGATAGGATATCTATCATCTGATGATCCCTTTTAAGTTTAAAGGCTATCTTTAGATATTATTGTATACATACTTTTTTACTAACATATTGTATAAACTGCCGGGGAGATTTTGCAGGGTTGCTTTCAAGGCCACTAACGTTATATTTTTAATATACTGCTTACAGTCATTGCTTCATTTGCTTACAATACATTTGTATCAGGATGAATAAATGTAACTTTCGTACTATTATACCTTTACAAGAGTAGAGTAAGGAGTCCAGTAATATATTTTATTACATTTGCCAATATTTATTTATGCTGCAAATTAATGAACTAAATAAGCAATAATAATTCAGTTCATGCTTAGATGTCAAATATCAGAAGCTTTGAAGACCTATACATATTCTTACATTTAGAGTGTATACATTTCATTATACATATAACAGCATATTAACAAAAATGACATCTTTTGGTTATGAAATATATCAGCATCATAAATTAATTATGTTCAGGAGACTTAAAGTAACATTTTCTTTCCTAGAAGGTTTATACTTGCATTTTGAACAGTTTTCAAAGTAAATCAGTATTATATTCAGTTATATTGTGGGGAGGACGTGTTGGCGCAGCATTATACCACTGCGGCCCGGGTTTGATTTCCAGTTGGACCTAGGTTGTACGTGAATTTGGTTGTCAATCCATACTCGTCCTCACAGGTTTTTTTTCTGAGCACTTCAGTTTCCTACTGCATCTAAAATTGAAAATTCTTTCAAAAGTCTTTCTCATCACAGAGGCTTCCCTTGAATTTAATGCATTTGCTATATTGGGATTATAGCCAGGCTCTTCGCCAAATGTTGTAAATAAAGAAAATAATTAGAAATAAAGTTATCTAAACGGAGAATGCATTTGTGCCCAATTGGTTTCTCTCCAGACCTCAAAATTGTTATTTTATACATTTCATACACGGCATAATAATTTGATCTCATTTTCAATTTCCACATATTTGTGCAAAATATTCCCCAAGGATAGATTGTTCAAAAATATTGAGGTAATAGTGTTGATGTGCTAATTAATTTTGTTCCAGACTTTTTTCAAGCAATAACAATATCTGAATTCAGGCTAAATTCTGTAAAACTCAACTTTTGATTCTCAAAATAATTCAAATAAATTTAGCATGTTTCTTGAATTTCAAATGGTGTTTAAATCTGTTTTCTAAGTTTGTTTTTTTATAGTGTGGCTTATTATACAACGAAAGTTGAATCTTATTTTTTAAAATTTATTTTCCTGGTGTGCAGCTTATATTCCGGAAGGCTGATATTCCAGAAATTATGGAACATTGATGATGCTGACAAGCCTGCAAAATCTCTCTGGACCAGTTGCAAATAGGGCAGACAAGGGCTACTTCGAGCCTGTGGTATTAATGTTGAAATAGTACAAGTAGTTTTACTGGAGCCTTTTTCGCTTAAACATCACACTCGTGTATTTATTGTCACTTTCAAGTTGAGAATTCATACGGTGACTCCAAACTAGAAAATTCTTTTTTAGGTGTGTTTACATCACATTAAGTGAAGTATTTAGGAGGTATATTAAAAGAAGAAGTGAAATTTCCTGATCTCTTGGTTTTGGATGTGTGTCACTACTTTCGGATGTGTTGCATCGGGATGCAGTCACACGCATCCAACACCTGAACATTAGATGCAGATATGCTAAGTTAATCCAGAATGTGTGAAAAAAGAACTATTTTTATTTAAGGAAGAGGTTTTGCTATTAGAATATATTAGCAACCCTCCCATGGTTGGTATGCAAGTGTTGAGGCTCTATGTCAAAAAACACCCCAAACAATTTAGAGTTGTGACCTCAGCAAAAAAGTTGCCCCTTTCACCTTTTCCATCTTTTGCCTTTTAGATTTTAGAGTTTGTGCACCATTCTTATAATTGCAATGTAATCTATATGAAACCCCCTTTTTTTTTTGATCAGACAGGATTTGATCAAACTGATGATTGCAGTTTCTCTATCAACCTGTTTTGTAATTACTGTTAGGTAGATTTTTCTAGAGTCACATATAGGAAGAGTAGTCGCCAGATCTGGCAAATCACAAAATGCAAAACCCATACGAACGTTAACATCGAGGTGTACTGCTGTGAACGCGTAAGGGTTGTTAAAATTTGTGTGGGTTTTGTTTGTTGCGGCAAGCCAGCTTGGCCGACTACTCTTTCTGTATGACACATAGGCATTTTTTTACCATTCAATTTGTTAGCACTGCAGTGCACAAAAGGAAGCACAATTTGTTATGCTGTTTTCAGAGTCTTGTGTTTGCTATTCTGGCCATGTGGTTGTATTGCAGTTTAACTAACTTGCGCACCTGGGGGGGGGGGCTACTTAGTACAAAAGGGGTTATGGGGACGTGCCACAAATTCCGGTAGCAAAATCAGGCTTTCTGGTATTCCAATCAGTCCTTTTTCTTCGCAAAATGAGGTATTTTGGTGGGTTTTCTTTTCAAAATTTGCGCCAAGTGTCGCAAATTTGGACATTTCTTCTCAAAATATTAGAAAATTTTGCCAAAATAGAGCAAATTTGGACTGAAAATGAGATTTTTTTATTAAATTTGGCTCAAAACGTAAAAGATTCGGTATATGGATGGGTCAATTTTTCTTAAAAATTGGTATTTGGATGGGTGGCTTTTCAAATTTCCCAGAGGCACGTCCCTACCCAAACCAAATTTGAGTACCTCCCCCTCCCACCCCGGGCTTGCGCATAACTGTCAAAATTTGATTGTTGCCACCATTACCAAGGTGAATTTATAATTTTATGATTTATGAAGAGTGGATAAAAACAATATTGTGTACTTCAAAAGGCATCATTTTGAAAACCACATCCAAGACTCTGAATTCAGTATTATTTATCAATTAGTTATCAATATTGAGTAAGCACTAGTTGGAATTGATTTCAGTTTCTTAGCAAACACACTGGGGATGAGGTTGTAAGGAAGTAGTAACAAGAATAGTCTTTAAAAAAGACATACATCGCTTAGTAGATGTCTGTTATAAAATGTAGGCCTTAAAGTACATAGTCAGTTTGTAAGTTCAATATTTCCCCAGGCGACCACAATATTTTTTAATTATTAGAGGCTTGAAGGGCTGTGGTCACTGTACTGCATGTACATATAATTATCCCTATTTTCACTCTGAACTATTACTCCACTTTCCATGTGAGGAGGAAGGAAAGAAAGACAAAAAAGATATAGTTGGTGTGACCTTATTTTCATGTCAGAATGAATTGTTGGGTTGATGTGATATGCCTTTATGATGTGGATTGGCTGAAATGGATACAATTGTATGGCTTAGATTTAGAAAAGCCTATATATAAATGTTATTTTGGGGTTTTCAACCATTGCATGATCTTTTTATTTAGGAATTGGAATTTTGTAGGCCCCACTAAGTGGCAAGATAAATGTCGAAACTTGGATTAGTATATTTTGGAATTGTTTTGTTTTTAAAAGTTGATGAAACTTGAAATTCACGCTTGAAACTTACTGTAAATTTAATCTTTTCTTATACTAAGTTAGATTTATTTGTTTTAATGGAAATGGTAAAATTATACAATGGACAAGGTGAGTTGAGGTCAATGTTTTACAAACAACCATTATCATTGGACAACACTATGTAATACTATGTTATAACCAAAATTTGCTCTAAATGTCCACTTTGAATTTAATAGTCTTATTATTTGTTATTTATCGTGAAAACCAGTGTTTCTTAAGATTAAGGCTATGCTTTGTTTAACCAATTTTAAGACATTAAATGTTAAAGCAAAACTTCTTCTGAAGGGAGGCCTTTTCGCGATCACATTTGCAAACGAAGTCACAGTTGATAACGTCTCATTGACATGAGTATTCTAGTTATGAGTCAATCTATTGTTCGTTACGGTTGCGTAAACCAGAATGTAAAGTCCAAATTTGTATTCAATTACGTATCAAGCAGGAATTGTGTAATGACTATGGGATTAAGTACATTTCGGTCTTAGACATCTAGCGATGAAAAACCACTACAAGGGATAAATGAACATGATAAATTCATTAAAATTTATAAGTTATCATAATTCAAAATATATTTATTTAAAACTCACAAAGAGAAGTGCTTTAAAGAGCATTCAAACAAGTTTAATCTTGTATGAATATAAAGGGACAACAATATTTTAAATCTTGTGTTCAAAATTATCAATTTTAAAGAAGGAAACAATCAACTCTGTAATTAGTTTGAACACTTTAATGCACATTGTTTATATGTATATCGTCTTGAAAGGGTTGTAAAGACATCCAATTCAATGTACTCATCATGTACATTGGTGGACTGCTCATAGTTCCTTTGTTATGAGAGCTTGTGTGGTCTAGTAGAACAGTGCAGGACTCTGAATTAGTAGGTCGCGAGTTCGGGCCCTGCTATGGCCAACGGGTTATGTCTTTTGCAAGACATTTAATCTCAATTTGCTTCTTTGACCCAAGCAACATTGGGGAGCTGTTATGGGGAATATTACAATCTAAGTGCAGATTGAGTGTGCACCTGGCCAGTAGCACCTCTACTTGATGCGAACTGATTGGACGATTTCCTGACAGCTAGTGTAATAATAGGCAGCAGCACTCTGAGAATTTGTTCACAAATTTAATAGCACTATACAAAAGCTGTACATTGTTATTATTATTATTACTATACCGTACCAAATTTTATCTGTCCTATCAAAAAATAGTCATGTTATATTTCTTCTGTTCAAGGCATGTCTGATGTCTCAAGTATCTTGTGCATGTAACTTCTGTCATCTTCGTATTACATTTATACATATCAAATGAATGATCTCTTCCTTATTGCAGGCATGAGAATTTTCAGATAATTATCTGATTTCAGATATTTTTATCATCAAAATTCAGATAATTTGGGGCTTGATTTAACAATTTTAGTGGTTTTTTTGTAAATTTTTGCCAAATTCAGATTTTTTCATGAAAATTCCATTCTCATGCCTGTTATTGGGACTGAGGCATAAGAATTATATGTCCTCAACTAGAATATGTTTTGAGGATCTTTGTTTCATTAAGTAGATGCTTTACCAACTGAGGTATCTTTAAATTTGGTTAATTGATTCTTTTTTTTCTTTTCAAGCAAGAAGTATGGTACATAAACAATTAATATTTGTAGGGAAATAAACTTCCTTGGTTATGGACATAGACTTTCAGCATCCCATGAAGGAACAAATACATTCATTTGTGTATGTGTCACCTTGTCGTTAATCATATTTCTATTTGGTTTCATGTTCATACATATAATAAGATTTACAATATTGGATTTCTTCAATATAACTACATAGCTTTACAAATTTGTTTCGTAAGGCTCAAGGGTCTCACTCATCAGAAGCACAAAGCAATATGAGGAAGAACAAAAAATATACACAATAGCCCTTGGGCCTTACGAAACGAATTTGTAAACCTATGTAGTTATATCGAAGATATCCAATTTTGTAGTCAAGCTCCCTTATGGTTGAGCACTTTACCTTTGGATGATTTCACATCGATTTGCAATTATTATTATAAGATTTATACGTGAAAAACATGCATTTAGTTGAAAGGGTGTGTCTAATCAGGAGTTTCTTGGTAGCCTGATTCTGTTTGGAACTGAAGAAAAAATGACAAGTTCAGAATCATCGAGCTAAATGAGCCGTCAGGGTTGGACAACAAGATTTTTTATCAAACATCAAAGCAAACACAATTTATCCTTGTGTAGCATATTTTGATTTCTAGTTTATCTATTTTGCCATTATAATGTTAAAATGTTGTTCATTGAAAGATCCTTGTTTGGGAAGTTTTTACATCTTCAACATTTACTTGAAAATTGTATATTATGATATTGATATATGACAGTATGAACTTGATAAAATATTAAAAACTCTGCTGATTCTTTCTCCTCCAGGTGACCTGTGCGAGTTAGTTGGTCCATGCGTCAATGATCCATGCCAAAATGGAGGTACTTGTTCACAGACACTTGACGACGAAAACAAGTTTGAATATACGTGTCTGTGTCCTATTGGCTTCAATGGGACAAACTGTGAGAACGAAATCAACTGGTGTGATAGTAACCCATGTCAGCAACAAGGCAGTAACTGCACCAGCGATAGATTTGGCTTCAATTGTACCTGTGCTCCCGGCTATGGAGGTAAGTAAAAAAAATTGCTTGTAACAACTTCACTCTGACAAAACTGACACCAATAAGAATGACCTTCGGTAGGTCAGTTGGTTGGTCAGTAAGCTTCCATCATTGCAGACAGCTTGTGACGTCAATGATGGAACGCCATTTCTGTTTGTCGGCACCAGGCTGATTGATCTGGAATCAGTTGACCAACAAGTACTTTGATTGATTCTATCCATCCATCAAGTTTTGGGATGTCCTTGACCATATGTTCCTTCTACCTTCCCTGCATCATGACTTTCTCAGACAATCCGGCTTTCTAGTGATGTGACCAAACTAAGAGAGTGTTTAGCTTTTTATTTTGCCAAGAAGCCCTTTTTCGATGTTCACCTCTTTCAGAATGACATTATTGGCCATAAAAAGTAATGATTTCATAGCCAAAGTACCTTGTATCATGGCTAATAGAAAACAAGCAAGTTATCATCAGTATCCTCATGTATTCAATTTGACAAATGATGAATTATTGTTGTCTTAGTATCTTACTGTCTGTCCTGGATTTGTTTCCATACTATAGCTGAATTCGGATTCGACGCAAACACAAACGCACCAAGCATGTGTAGATAGAGTTCTGAGCAGTTCCAATCAATAGATATCAAAACGCAATACCCACTTGAGAAAAAAAGTAACTTTCCATTGCGTTGTCATGTCAACAACTGCTGTAGTCCATTTGCGTTTTGAGTGTGAATTCATCTGCGGCGCCGTTTGCAGTGAAAATGATTGGAAACGCAACACATTGAGTCTTTTTAAGCATGAATTCAGTTTATCTTATCTCTCCTTGATTGGTTGTTTTTATCAGGTGATGTGTGCCAAATCAAGCTTCCTGACTGTGCCAGTGGACTCTGCCAGAACGGCGCCACTTGCATTGATTTTGACTACCGCTACGAATGTATTTGTGTCCCGGGATTCGTCGGCGACCAGTGCGAGACAAATTTTAACGAATGTGGCAGCTCTCCTTGCTTGAATGAGGGCAGGTGTGTGGATGAAGTTAATGGCTACACTTGTGATTGCACCGACACAGGTAAATTGGATTTCTTGTTTTTAGTTATTAAAGGGAGTAGCATTGATTTGCAGAATTCTAAGCCAACGAAAACCTTTATACTTGCGCTGGGATTGATTTCACTAAACAATAACAATGCATTGTAGCTGCGTAGGGTTTAGCTCCTAGCTATATAGATTGGATTTCAAATAAACATAAAAACCATTCGAAAGTGTACAAGTATTGCTTTCATGTCCAATTGGATTGTTTTGATCAGATGTACACTTCAGAGTACCAAACTGGCTACATTTGGCCTGATGAAAAACTTGAGATATTTTGAAGCCATCTGCCATACAAAATTGTCAATTGCCACGGTTTTGGACTTATCTTGACTATTGTAATGACATAAAAGAATAGTTTATAGTGCAAAGATAGTTGCACTTAACCTTGATTAAAGTGGAAAATTATTGCTATCTGTTTAAAAATATCCTCCTACTTCACTGTGTATTCACTTTCTTGGTTTACAGGTTACGAAGGCACTACCTGTGAAATGGATATCAATGAATGTCTACAGGAAATATGTGAAAATGGAGGCACATGCGAGAACTTCCCGGGCTACTATAAATGCGAGTGTGTTGAAGGATTCCTGGGCCAGAATTGTCAAGCTACAGACCCATGCCTAGAAGATCCATGTTTGAACGATGCGATTGAGTGTGAACCAATCGAATTTAACAAGACTGTGTATTTGCCAAGATGCACATGTAAGGATGGTTTTAATGGCGTGAAATGTGAACAGGTGAGTTTGAATACAGGGTGGTCCAAAAAGATTTGTGCAATTATACTTAATTGTCAAGATAAAGATCCATGCCTAGAAGATCCTTGTTTGAACGATGCGATTGGATGTGAACCAATCGAATTTAACAAGACTGTGTATTTGCCAAGATGCACATGTAAGGATGGTTTTAATGGC
>JXSR01S066024.1:74962-100862 GCA_000969725.1 Ophiothrix spiculata | reverse complement strand
GTGGCAAATTCTGTCATAGTCCAAATACTTTGTTCAATTTGTATTAAGTACAAAAATGTAGGACAAAAATGACCCATATGCTTCATTTTGAGAACTCCAAAATTTAGTCATTCCAGTAGTAGTCCACAAACATTTCCAAGGTAGTCATTAGGCATTCCAGGTATAGGTACAGTTATTGACCTAAAGTAGAAACCATTCCTGTGTAGTTTTCCTAGTGAATTATACTGTATTCTTATATTATGTATTCCAAGTTTTTCTGTTTTCATGATTATATTATGTATTTGTACTGAATTTGTATATAAAGCAAGTTGGCATGACCAAAAATGGAATGACTGTCCAAATCAGATTGTTGAACTGGTTGCTACTTTTGTTTTGTCAAAACTTGTCACTTCTGTATAGTTGTCACGAGGTACAATAAGCCAAAATTGGATATGGCCTATTTGATGATAAGATTTTCAAAGCAACAAAACAGAGAAATTCTTTCCATTCAGCCCAAACAGTGAGATGTAAAACCAGACAATTGACAGACAATCCCTGTACTGTTCAGTGCCTGTGATTCAAGTTGTAGTCCGTAAATCTTGATTATTTTTTCGAAGAAAATACTGTCACTGTCCCTGTCCCTGGTGGTCATGGAGTAATACTGTTTGCTTAGAATGAGAGAACACTATTTGAATTCTTACAGTATTAACATTTGCCTTGACAAATTTCATTGAATGTACTCCATTTTATTTGAATTGGATGGAGGCTCCTCTCATTCTAAACAAACTATGACCAAATCTTTGTCATCTATCTCATATAGCTTGTGTTAAGGGGCCGCTTCAATATTCAACTGGCGGCAGAACAATAGCAACCGGCCAAAACCGGGGGTTCCAGGCCCGGTCAACCACCAGTTGAGTTTTAAGTGATTTAAGGCTTCACTGTACCATAGATGGTTTTATCCATTTTGCAAGGGGCAGGATTTGATGATAAAACACATACCCAGTACATATTTTGTATTCCGATTTTGTAAATATATATTGCTATGTAACTCAATGGTTATCCAGATTTAAACTTCCTGTTTATGAATAATGGTAAGCCAATAGACCATTTCTATAACTGACATACTCCCGCCGTTGATAGGGCAAATCCACAGAATCGTACAGAGAATGGGAACTCAGAACGAGGCCAAGTATGATAATACCCTACTTGGCCTCCTTCTGACTTCCGATTCCCCGTCCAATTTTGTGAATTTACCCCATCAACGGCGGGAGTATGTCAATTATAGGAATGGTCTATAGAAAAGAAACCGCTACTGCCTTTGAAAAATACCTTTGTATTTGTAAAAGTCTTGACTGCTTGGTACATGTTTTATTTATATGTGCTTAAAATTGAACTTCCAAAACAATTATAGCTAAACTGCAACCTGTATAGACTGGTTAAAATATAGCCTATTGTAGATATCAAGCTAAAGGCTTGCTTTATTGCGAAAAATTTTCACCTAATTAAGTTCAAATTTGAGCCTATGTGATTCAGTGTCCAAAAATGATTGGTGCCTTGTTTTTATGTTGATTGTTGCATTTATATTGCTTTGTTACTGGTTAAACCAACATAGTCTATTGTTTATATTTTTCCATGTATGTATCGCCACATGTGATGTGTTTTTGGTACCAAATAAAAATGAATTTTGCAAAGATTTGTATTGTATTGTTATAGATAATAAGGGCATCAGGGTTAATGATGATATTTCAATTGTGCTTACTTGTAAACGTATCATATAGATTAGCTATAGATTTTATGGGTTCATATTTACTTTTTTGTCCATGCGATTTGTCCATTTTTAGATTTTTGGGAAACATGTCATTTCTGTAAATGTGAAATTTCTTGCCTACAGAAAGATTGTGCATGGCTATTTTTTATAATTTCACACTTTTTATTTTTGAGTTAACTTTTTATCAAAGACAAAGCACCTTAAGTACCACATTTAGGTGCATTTTCCACTATTTAAAAAAAATCTCAAAAACACCCAATCTAAGCAAAATTGGGTGCTTTCCCTGCCCTAATATTTTTAAAATTTTGACTAGGGTCTGTCTGTCGCTGCGGGCAACACAACAACTTTTTTTTTGGCTAATATGTTCTCCGTACAAATGAAAGCTGTGCGTCTCAATTAATTGATAGTGCCAATTTTTATAAATCTAACATACGGTTGTTAAAACATCTAGATTTGGATTTGGACAGAAATGCTTAATATTTAAAGGGGTTATCTATATATATATTTAATTTGCACATTGTCAATCAGAGTATAAATTCTAAGGGAATTGATTTAACCTGGTAATAGTCTCTGTCAAAATGTTAATCAATCAAAGTAAAACGTTTAGATTTCCGAGAAGTACCTATAATTTGATGTTGAAGGGTACATGTTTTTTGTTTCAATTTTTTTCTCCCAAAAGACCCCCCCCCCCCCCAATACTTCTAATTACATATATGTAAAGTGAATTTGGAAGCTTAACTGTGATGACTAGACTTTTTTGTGATGTCCTTAAATTGTATCTAATATTTTTGTTGATATACATTGTACTAAACAAGAAACTGTAAATAACTAATTGGTAGTACTATGTTTTAATTTGTATTGGCAGTACTGATTACTAACATGAATATTCATACATGTCAAATGCTCATGGTATATAACAGTGTGGCTTAATGCTTGTAGAAAAAATACAGCACTTTTGTTTTCATGGTTGACTCATTTTAAAGTACTTATAACATGGTTTGGGTATTCAAATATCATCAGAGCAGCATATTTCATTTTGAAGAAAAAAATGGAAATTATGATTGTTATTGTGTGTAATTCCATCCCAGATCCAAACTGAAATAGCTTTGAGATTGTGTAATCATCCAAATTTATGAAATTTGTATTCAAATTTAAAGCTTGTATTTCAGTATACACTATCGGTTGATTTGATGAATCAGTTGTAATAATTATAATTAGAGATATCCAAAAAAGAGACACAGCAAAATATGTGACACATCATATCATGTTACATTTTGCAACTTTCATGTTTCTCATCACGTGAAACCGATAAATCCCATACTTGAAGATGAATATTCCGTTTTGCTGGTGATCAATAGTTTAAAAAGGCATCATGATGTGACAAGTCACCACTGTACAAGATATCAATTGATATTTGATTACCCTTAACAAAAATTCATCTTAAAATATGGGATAACATGGTGTTGTTGATTTCACAAAATGAGAAACATGTTAGGTTGCAACATGTACCATATTTTGATATGAAGGGTCACATATTATTGACATTGTGTGTGGACTTCTTCAATGTTATATCATAGAAACTCAATATTTTGGCACATTTTCTAGTTTCTGCTTTGCCTCATCATGACTAAATGAAAAATTTATCACTACTGATTTATGATGAATGTAACACATATTTTATCATCAAACAGCAAATCAGATCTGTTTGTTTTACGGTTAAGACCATGTATTGCAGCAAACATGATGCGTCATACATTGAGTTTCTATTCAGTCGAATTGAATAATACCATTATAGTCCAAATGATTAAACCAAAACTTGACCAAAAGTGTTGTAATGTAAGAATTCCTGATTCATGTACGTATCAGATTTGTTTTACATGGAAATTATATTTTATCAAGAGCACATTGCGTACTTGTAGTTTGTGTTTGATTATTTAAGAGTGATGATATGAGGCTATACTTTGATCAATGCTAAATAGGCGGGAATTGTGAGGCTTTTATTCATCTGCAAGTAAACATATTCCCACTTGCAAGTGCTTCGTAGACTCGTAGATGCTGATGCGCGAGTCACATGTAAAGCGCTCGCTGCGTCTCCTGTAGTTGCGTTGCATTCAGCTACGCACACACTTATCTGTATCAATTCAAGATGTGAAGAGTCCTGCCTTTTTGGTGTCGATCAAAGTATAGGTCAATGTACCTGTGATGCATTCCACGCATTGTGAGTGATCTTCAGGCTTGTGAGTGAGGCTGCAACAATTTGCACTTGCATTGAAATTTATTACAATGTTTTCAAGGCGTGGGGGCGATTGTTTGTACTTCTTAACCACCCTAAAAAAAATCTGTTCCACAAAGTTTAGTTTTTTTAAGGGGTTTTCTCTAAGAAAGAAATACTCCATTTATTTTCTTGAAAATTTAGTATTTGGTAGATTTATTTGTGCTGATAACGAATCTAAAATAAAAAAAATAGGTCACCGTGCTCGTTTTTGAGATACAGGCATTTCAAAAAGTACATGTTTTCCCAAAAAAACCACCCGATTAACCATACAAAGTATAGGGAAAACTCCAAAATGTCGATCATTATGTGCTTGTAAAATAGTAAATCCTCCATTTATTTTTTTAATTTTTACATATGTTAAAGCACTTTTTGCGCTCTTCAAAATACTGAAATAAAAAAATATGGTCACCGTGTTAGTTTTCAAGAAAAATGACAAAAACTGGCATTTTTTGGATAAAATTTGATTACTTTGATTGTCATCTGCGTCTGCATAATTTTCCGCGTATATATTACACAGCGATGCGGCGCGTGATTAACCAAACGCTTTAGCATAGCATGCGTTCAGTGTGCATTGAAATTTACGCACGCAAAACTCATGCAACAATTTTTTTGACTTTTTACTATTTATGTAAAAAATCGTTATCCCGCAGTCGTGAGCAACTGCATCTCAGAGAAAACCCCTTAAGTTTCTTTACCAATGCAACAGATAGGTTTTAATGCATAGGAGTTTTTAAGTTTCTTAACCAATGCAACAGATAGGTTTTAATGCATAGGAGTTTTTAAGTTTCTTTACCAATGCAACAGATAGGTTTTAATGCATAGGAGTCCTAGTGAGCCCAAAGCATTATACAGGGCTAGGCCAACATATGATCATTTTCAGATTTTTTTCTCTCAACTCAGCAACTGATAATAAAGTCTATATGGAAAGCTTTATTTGCCAGAACAGATCACATATCCTCTCTGCTAAGAAAATAAACCTTGAGAATTCTTGAATACCTTGAAAAAACAGTGCAATACATAAATGTGTTCACTGCCTACAGGGTGACACTACACATCTAATATATGCAATCAGTTAATTAGGAGCATTTTGTCTGATCTTAGGCTCCTTGCTGCAAAATTCCCAAAATGTGGCACAAATCAGAATCAAGATCAGACACACACATTCCAATATTGAGCATGTTATGGTTTGCCAGAAAAAAAACCCGACACAAAATAATGCAGATGTGTCTTGCAGAACACATCACACATACACCCGAACACATTCTGACATTAAGAATTAGAATATCTGACAATAAGCAGCAATATTTCGTGTGCAAAGTTTGTATCCCAGGATTATGGATTAACTCTCTAAAATTACCCATGTTTATTAATAATCAGAATGCTTACACACAGGACAAAAAAGTCTTTCTTTATATACAGAATAGATTAATTTATTTGAAAAAAGCGTTATCATACAAATATAGTACATTATATGATAGAATACTGGGTACATTGTTTTAACTTCACATGACAAAGAAACAATATAGATGGATTTCAACGTCAATGAGAGTCTTGAACTTGCACTCCTCAAAGGTCAGGCATTGACGTCGAATGTTAGGGTCACAAAAACAGAACACGATGGATCTGTGGAAGTATTTAATTTAATTTGTTCAAAGTAATCTTCAAATTATTTTTGTGAATGAGGTTATTTTTGGCATCAAGAGTGAGTATAGTATGAGTGAAGGATAGAGGAGGGTAGATTCAAGACTCAAATTCACGCTTGCATTAAACTATCAAAGCCTTTTTAGAATAGACTACACACCCTATGTCCTTAGAGTTAGGATTAGGGTTCGAGGTCAAGTTATTATAAGTGTTCGGTAAGGACTAGGGTAAAGATAGGATTAAGGCCAAGGTTAGACAGTGTTCATACTATGCCTGTTTTGACTGAGACCCAGGTATCAAGTGTGAACAGAAAATATTCTCAAAAAATCAACCCAAATTGATTTTTGGGACTTAGTGAAGTGATGGTTTCAAACTGTATTCATCCCGGATTGGACCCGCATCGATCGTGGTGTGAACAGAAAAGCATGTATTGACCCAGGTTGAGAGCAAGATGATGTTTTGGAATATTTTCACAAATTTTTTGAAGTGAAAATGATCCCAAATACATAAAATCGTACAATGGATTGTGCAACGGATTGTACTGTGGAATAAGAATGGCCATCAATAACCCATTCAGATGAATTTTACCTATGCATGGATCAGTCATGGATGATAACTCAGAAACAGAATTTTTCACAACACTTCCAAGGCATACACCATTATCATTAAAACAAAAGGAGAAACAGCTGTGATCTTACCACATTATCATACTGCAACATGAAGTACAATTTTCAAAGGCCCACATGATTTCAAAGACAAGACTCTCTCCTATGTTAAGTTTAAATCTGAAATTGATGGCCCACTTGATGGCGATGTTATCGCTATCAATGGGGGTCAATTTTCCATCTGAGAAAGGCATGCAGTGTGACACAAAATCAATCAACCCACATCCTGGGTAAAACTCGAATTGACTAGGGTCCCAGGTTAATAGATAATGTGAATATGCTCTTAGTTTAAGGGTATGAAGTCTATTCTTGAGTTACTTGGTCTTTTTACAGACAATATTTTTATTTAAATGAAAAAAGAAATTTGAAACTATTCATAAGCAATCAAATTGTTTGGCCCGGAACTCTTCTTTATCCTTAACGGTTGTTAGCCAGAATTGTCACTGACAACTGACTTCTTGTTTCTGTGTATTGGTGGAATCCTACTTGGTCACCCGGTGTGTTGTCACTCTTAAAAGAGATTGGGACAGCAAACTAAAACAGATTTGCATTAACTGTTGAAATTTTGGTATAAGAGGTTAGTAAGGCCAAAAATAAAAAAGAACTCTGTCTCAGCTTACTTAAGGTCAAAAGCCTAAGCGCTATGAGTTTTTTTTTTTTTTTTTTTATAGTAAAAAAGGGCTACGGGGATGCGGAAATACCCCCTAATTTTTTTTATTGCATTTTTCGGCCACTATTTTTTTTTTCGCGGCAGTTTATTTAACTTTTTTCCAGTAGTAGGAAAAAAGATGAAAAAAACTGAAAATCGCTCAAAAACCTATTAAAAAAAAGAAATGCGCTAAATTTGGATTTTTAAAAGCTATGCGCGCGGGAAGCTGAGACATACTATTTTTTTTCTTTGGCCTAACAGAAATACCTACTGCTGAGAACAAAGAAAGGTCTGCAAGTGTCAGCTCATACAATGCTGATGACAAGTTAAAATTTCATTTCCTTTTTTCAACAAGTACATAATTATAAATCTCTTCATTTGTGAAATGTGGCAATGTATGAACCACCAACAATGATTGGTTTGCATTATATTTGTCATGGTCATATGTTTTATCATAAATCTTCCAATTATGAAACTAAAAAACGCCATATTTTGGCAAACACTACTTGAGTACCCAGTAGATAGTTAATTGATCCAAATGGCATTATGAGATTGGTCGATACCCAGAAGGGCTTTCAGATGATTTCTAACTAATGCTGCTTGCACACTTTTGTAGCTTTGTTGCTGTGTGACATATATTTTTTGCAAAAACTTTTTGCGAGATGAAATGTTTTCAACTTTCAAAGTGACATGAAGCGACAAAAGTTTGTGTGGTCTAGTGGAACAGTGCAGGAGCTTGTGTGGTTTAGTGGAACAGTGCAGGATTCCGAATCATGAGGTTGCGGGTTCGAGCCCTGCTACGGCCAACAGGTTATGTCATTGGGCTAGACACTTAACCTCGATTGCTTCGTCAACCCAAGCGCACTGGGGATCTGTTAGGGGAATATTACATTCTAGGTTTTGATAGGTCGGCATCTTAAGATTGCGATCTAGTCGAGGTGAGATGGTTGTGATGATTTCCTAACAGCATAATAATAATGTCAAGCGCTATGATACTACGATTAATAGCGCAATATAAATACTGGATATTAGGCCACACTAATTTAATTGTTTGTCTCAAAGCTCACCTTAATTTTTAAAACTGAATGTGGAATGCGGTTTTATTTTTCATTTTTTAAAATAATTTTTACAACTTCAATACCAGGCGTTATACTTGCCATTTTCGCCATTAATTTTCCATTCATTGAAATTTAAACTGGCTACTACGACAGTAAGTATGTTACGCTGTTTTCATTTGCGATCCGCAGGACACGATTTGTGATGTTCAATTGGTTTTATTTGACGAAATTGGAAAAATAAAAATAATATCTAGAAGAAAAATTCAAATTTGACATTTTGGCGATGTTAATGCGCACGTTTAAACTAACGCGCGCGGCAGCTTTGAGACAAACAATTAAATTAGTGTGGCCTTATTACAAAACTGAAAAGCTACAAAAGTGTGAAACGAAGCTAAGAAAGTGTGAAGGCTCCATACCCCAAAGCAATATCAAAACAAAAAAGTGTTGATTTGAGTCCAAGTCAAGAAGAACATATATGCAAATTTTAATATATCACATTTACTGCATTGATAAGTGGGAGAAACCTGAAACTGACTTCGATAAAAAAATCATAATAAAATGATATAAATCAGGCTGAAAATAAAAAAATATATAATGCCAAAATGCTAGAAACAGATACAAAATGAGAAAATCAGTTTAAAATCTGAAAAATCTATTTCCATCATTGTCTGCCCCACCCAGGTTATGGGAAGCTGCAAAAAGGGTAAATATTACAATCTCAGTACCGATAGGATGTGCTCTGAGTTTGGAAGCACTCACTAAATGAAGTGAATTGATTGTGACGATTTACCTGCAGCGAATCATAAGCGGTTTGATCAAAAGGATCTATGATCCAAATGGAAAATCGCTAAAGAAAAGTCGATATTATTATTATTATTATGCCTTAAATCATTCTATTGTAAATTCAGCAAACTTTATATTTCAAGCATATCTAACTTCTTTACGACCACAGTCTTTATGAACATACTGAAATAACTGTTTTTTAAAAAAAAGTGTTACCCATTAACATTTCAACAACAAATCTCTTGATTTATGCTGAAAAAATTCATTTGAATAGTAACAACTCTAATGGATCAAAATCTCTACAAATTGTCTTATCACAAAGCATTACTACTTAAATTGCATTTTTTATGTTTTTGATGACAGAGTACACCCATGAAAGACCAGTCCAATATGTTTCTGATAGAGTCCTATAGTTTGTATCAAGGCTATTTTGCTACATTTTAAAGGGTTTTACTGCTGTCAGTTGTTCTTAAAGAGACACGTAAACTAATCAGCAAAGTGGTTCAGATATCTGTACTAATATCTGTACTAATCTTACACATATAGATAATTCCTCTTATCCACACATTTGATTGTGTGCCTGTGTACTGTATCTATGATTTGAAAGAATCAAATTGAAAATGTTCCAACCAGATGCCCAAAAACTTTGCCGTCTAAAGTTGCGTGAAGAAAACCTTCATTTTTACGCGGCTGGTGCATTGAGGTTTAAGTTCAAATGCAACTCACACGATTCGTGAGCTCGCGAGATTTGTCTGTTCTATTGCTGTGTGACTTGATGATCGATTTGATGGGTTTGTTGTTCAAGCGCACCCAGAATGAAAAGGGTTTTTTCAGATGACTATTATATTTCAGATAACAAACGGCAAGCTGTTGGCGATTAGTTTATGTGTCTTCCCCAAGCTGTTCTGTGTACCGGTACCAATAAACTTTTCTTAGCACATATAGGCAGAGCGTGATTTGTTTATTTCAATTCTGTTATCTATTGATACACTATTGACTGGTGCAATGCAGTGGAATACATGGAACCTATTTTTTAGATGCAAATAAATATTGAAACTCTATAATAGTTATGACATAAAAGAGCTGATTACTGCCATGAGAGCCAATATATTTGACTCTCAAGCCCATGATATACTAGCAGGACGAAGCAAGTGCGTGCTTTGATTTTAGACATTTTAAAGACGCTAACTAGACGCTAGCAAATCGAAATAATTCTAACCTTAGCATCTTCTTTAGCTTTTAACTCTAGCTGCGTCTTACTAGTATATATATATTGGTTCTAGCAGGACAAAGCTAGCGCGTGCTTTGATTTTAGGCATTTTGAAGACGCTAACTAGACGCTAGCAAGTTGAGAAATAATTCTAACCTTAGCGTTTTCATTAGCTTTTAACTCTAGCTGTGTCTTGCTAGTATATCATGTGCTTTATTATAAAGGCAAGCTATTAATTGGCACCATAATGTTTTGACTCCTAGTACCTCATCATAATGGTGCCGGTGTTGGTACACTCATGTATGGCGAGTCTTATTGGTTCTGCCGGTGTGGCTGGTTCTGCAGGTGTGTAAGAGTTGATCTCATCATAATGGTGCCGGTGTTGGTACACTCATGAACGGCGAGTCTATTGGTTCTGCCGGTGTGGCTGGTTCTGCAGGTGTGTAAGAGTTGATCTTCTCCATCACAAGTTTGTATAACTCACGTACATCTTGACTGTGCTGCAAATAGAGAAGAAAATGACACATGATCGACTTTTTTCACTAATGCTTATTTCACATGGTTTTAAAACACTATTGGGAAGTCCATTCTGCAATGTGTTCCCAAGTATCACAAGCGTTTTATTCGCACAGATTGTAAAAGGTTTTTTTTGTTACACACAGTATTTGAGAAACATAATTTAACAAAAGCTTCATCAAAGGCTTAGCAAAAAGTGTGAACCAAAAACTGCCAAAAATTTGAAAAGAATGTAAAAGATCTGCTGTGCATTATCATAAAGAAACCAACAATTAATCAGTGAGAATTACATGGAATTTCCTACGTGTTTGCTCAAATCCTTTTTTATCTTGACTCACTGGAACAAGTAACTTTAGGACCCATCATAGATAGAGGGGGGAGATACCAGATTAAACCACCAAGGGTAATGGCAATATTAGACATGGGGCTCAAACTAGGGTAGTCGGATCCACGAGTCTCGCTAAATTAAGGGCCCTGTCAACCCTTCGTTTTCAGAAATGGTTTTTGCTTTGTAACTCAGCAAGGGATATTTAAATCCAAATAAAAGTATATACTTCCAGAAGCGGATTTGCATGAACATGATGGCGAGGTCATTTTTGGACAAAAATGTGTAATTTTGGACCTAGGGTCTAAAAATCATGTTTTGGGGCCCAAAAAATTACGGGAAAGCTAACTAATTTTTGCTTTGGTAAAATTTCAAACCATTTTAATTTTTAGAATCTAGAAAGAAAAATCTAGGAAGGCATTTTTAAAATTTTTGATTTTTATCTGATCCAAAAATAACCTGACCATCATGTTCAGTATGCAAATTCATTTCTACAATATGTGTATAATTTTATTTGGACTTAATTACCCGTTGCTGAGTTACAAAGCAAAAACCTAACGGTTGACAGGGCCCTTAACTTCTAGTGTAGCAACTCGTTTGTGCATAGAGACAAATCATTAAAACACTACTTAATGGGAATGGAATGCAAAACTGAACACAAAGATGGCTCATGTTTATATTTTTCATACATTAAGACAAGACGCAATAGATCTGAAAACCAATTTGATTCCAATGTCAAAAATAAAATTCAGTTTAGTCATCTGAAAAAAAACCCTTTTCATTCTGGGCATGACCAAATCGCACCGTGCATGAACAATAAACCAATCAAATCGATCATCAAGTCACACAGCAACAGAACAGACAAATCACGCGAGTTGCGTTTGAACTTAAACCTCGGCGCACCAGACGCATAAAAATGAAAAGATTTTCTGTCTAAATTTATGGGTCCCACCAAACTTGGAAGAATACTTGGTCCAAACAATTAACTTACCGATGGTTTTGGTTCCAGGATCCCTTTTAACTTGTCAAGTCTTTCTGATGAAATTTTCTGGAAAACACTCTCTAGAAGTCTTAAGGTATGTCTTGTCACATTCTCCTGCGATCCTAGATGCACCAATAAAAACCTGTCGAATAATGCCTCACAGAAAGTGTCCTGTGAGAATTCCTCCACCATGGGAACCAGCTGAGATGTGAATGGATGCAGAAAGATGTCGTCATACGACAGGTTACTTTCAGTCCTTACGATGTTGGGAAGGATACGACATAGCGCTTGGATATTGCGGGTTTTGGTCACCTGAAGAACATAGTACAAGAGAAGAGTAGCTGCTATGCGATCCTTCTTGATAAACTTTGGTAAAAGTGCTGGAATGCTGCGTTTTTCCGAGTTGGTTTCGTTGAGTCGCCTGTTGACTATGCGCATATTGTCGTCGACCAGGAGCGTCATCAAGGATGGAATGAATTTTACGACAAGGTCATTTTCCTGAAAAAAGAGAGCAAGTCCAGAAAATAATGTCTCATATGGAAAATCTGTTGGCAATGGTGAAATATAGGCCCCCAAGTAAAATTAATTATTTGATTCTGGTAACATGCTTTGAAAACATGGAGAAGTAAGGAAGGGAACAAATTTTATTTTAGCAAAAAATGTTATGCTTTCTAAATATCGGGATGGAAGGAAGGGAAGATATTTTATTTTTATCAAAAAAATTATATTGCTTACAAAAACATCAGATATGTACTTTTCAACACAATTTTTTGATGAATGATACGATTATCTCTATTATAACATAAGTTGCTTTTAGAAGACTCTGATCTCACTGTGTACATTTTCAGGATATCTGATTATATGAAAAAACGATGGGTGGACATCATAAGTAATTGCCATAAGAAGGCCATCTCTCGACATGTATTGAGGAAAAACTGGGGCGGTGAAGCAATATTTTATTTTTTCAGAAAAGTGATAAAAATTTGCATTTTGGGGGTGCATTTTTTGGGACGGAAGGGTTACCGGAAACAAACATATTATTTTACTTGGCCTTATTACTTTTCTCATGTTCATTTGTAAAAAAAAATGGTTTCAGGCATCCGGGATAATGTGATGAAAACTAGCCAACTAATGCTTCTGAAACGGTCACAAAACTTCATGAAGGCAATATTTTCTATAATTGGATAAAAAAATCAATCAATGTAATTTAAGATGATCATAACAGTGAAATTCAGGTGTTTAAATAGATGAAAATACTGACAAAATGCCCAAAACAAGCTGACAAACCATTTTCAATAATTATCAGTAATTACTGGCCACCAGGACTACCTGAAGCTTCCAACACGGTTCACAACCTTCTTTTCCCAACAAAATGTTGAGAATGCATTAGAGAACATTTTATAATGAATAATTATACCTTATTTCTTACCATTTTTGGTTCTCTGAAATGTTGTTTATCAATCATGTCCCATGCTCCTAAGCCTAACATCAACATTCTTAGTAAAAGCATCAATACTTGGCTGTCCTGTATTGAGAAAAAAAAAAAGAATGATCATACATACATTCATGAACTGATGTACACTATTGTCTGTCGATTTAATTCTTGAGCGTTTACCCAAAGCCATGAACACAGACATGGATGGTAACAACCTTAAAAAGGTACACTCGCATTGGAAAATATACTACATGACAATGCCATGCTCTTCATGTATGATGGTGTTCACAAATTATACCCAAAACAATGACAGGTCATCATTGAGACACACTATTTTTAAAAAAAACTGACAATAGACCTTTTCAAAACACAACTTTCCGAGAATTTCCAAAGCTGATTTTATACTTTCCGGCAATTGCCGACAGAAAAAGTGACTCTTCAACACAATATCAGGGCCCATATTCATGAAACACCACTAACTCTAGTTGGCTGCTAACTCTTTGTCTACCTGTCAAATTTTGACAGGTAAACACAAAGAGTTAGCAGGGTTTCATGAATATGGGCCCAGAATGTTAAGTTCACCTTCTTATTAACTGGTTGCGTGCGAATTCGAACTTGTAATTAGCGTTAGCACTAACGAGTCACTTTTAATGTGATCGCCCTGATGTGACTTGAAATCATAAGCTTAATCAGCCGATTTCAAATGGAAATTTCAGTCTTTGTGTCGGTGAGCTTATGGTTCCATCAGTCAAAAGTTGTTCAGAATTAGTGCATCTAATAATGTATGGGTCTGGTTCTATTTATTTTTCACTTTTATTGCACTGAAATGCGAGAGAATTTTCGGAAAATTTTGTTGACAAAAATTGTGCATACTAATAAGCTTGTACGTGATTGGTTGAAAAAATGGCCATGTGATCAATGTTCCGGAGATTTCCGAATGGATTTTGAAAAGGTCTATGGAGGGTACCGTACTAAATATGTGACAACAACCACAATGTTATTTTCAAAAACAAAATTGGTGGGTCCATTTTTATGATTTTGCAATTTTGGAAGAAAGAAGTACATGTATACGTGTATTTTTATCTTTTCCAATCATACAAAAAAAAAATGACAGCTAACACATTATACAAGGTAGATTAATTTCTAAGGGTAAAGATATGGACTTTCAGCTTGCCCTTTTTACGGTAGATAGTCCCATTTCTTTTTGGAGAGGATGGCATTGCATATGGCATTGCATTCAATGCCAAGATATACACGTTTTTAGACACAAAAGAAACCAGTGTCCAGAGAAATTTCAGAAACAAGTTGCCAATAGGCAGGAGCAGAAATCTGGGCGTTGCCGTCTTATTCACATCCGACCCGAGACCTTTGCCCCATTAGTGTGGTGAAAACATTGCCAACTATCCATGCAACTCTATGGAGAAAATATCGGCTCTCAAAATTTTTGATTGATTTTTAGTAAATTTTAAAAATATGCTGAACTGTAACATACTTCTAGACAGGCAGGGCTTCATAATCCACCCTAACGCAGCCGTGCCATTCCCAGAAAAAAAAGCTGAAGTCCCAGAAAAAAAAATTGGTAATTAAAGGGTTAAACTTTAAATTTTTTTAATTAAACATAAAGTCAAATTATCATTTTTTTTTTAACTTTCGCCAAATAATAATAATAATAAAATCACAAGAATTTCTGACGACAGATGATTTTTTCTGGCAATATTGAATGAGGAAATACAATAAATGAGCCAAATTTTTAGTGTGAATGTCAAATTACTGTCAAAAACAATTGGGCTTTGGAGCGATTCATGCATTTTTTCATAAATCTCACAGTTTCTCATCAGCAAAATGAAAGTTCTCAGAAAGGTTTCTTTTTTTCTATACCCTTGTTCTAGACTTACTCTGGGTAGTTTTTCCTGCTGTACCAGGTGGACCAACAGCTTGATGGTACTGATGGCTGCTGTATGGACAGCATATGGGTCACATAGGATCATAGATAGGTCGCTGTCGAAAAAAAAAATATCAAAGTTATCTTAGTAGCTTGTCTAGGTATTGTAATCTGATTTGATTTGATTGATTAATAATCCAGGTACACAAAAATAACATAAAGCACAATAAAATAAACACATAAAATACACAGCAAATTAAAGAAACCATCCCAGTCCCTGGCGGATTCCCAAACAGCGAATCAAATCACTATCAAGTGGGTCTCCGATAACAAAGGATGGCACCCCAAAATAACAAACTCGGAAAAATAAAAAGAATTATGTAAATGGCGAGCAAAAGCAGGTAAACAAAAAACAATTTCCCTGCAGACCTGTGTTACTTGGTAATGTGGAACATGATCTTGGAAAGGCTACACACAGGGAGTGACGAAAGGCGTCGGTACGGCTTTTGAAATGACGAAAATCTGAAAGAAACCATGATTCAGTCGTGTCAGATTTCCCTGAAAAACATTTCTTATCTTCTTCTTTTTAATCAGTTCAATCATTTTTCTGTTTAGTGAAATCATTTCTTCAAGTCTACCTTAACTTAGACACTTCCTACTATATTGGGGAGGGGACAAGCAAATAAAACATGATTAATGTCAAAATATACTGAAAGGGATATGACTTCCTTAAAGTATATTTTATAAGTGTCAAGTAGTTTTTGAGGCAGACAATTATAGACCCAAGTTTTCATTCTTATTTTTACTAGTTCAAATAGCAGATGACAAGCATATTCTAGTGCATGGTGTTTAGAACAGTTACTATCAAAATTACAAGTGAAAACCATAAAAAAATACTGCACACATACAGTGTTGATCAAAAAACTTAGAACCCATGTTCAAGGTCACTTTTCAGATAGTAATTATACCCAAATCAACTTGAATTTGCAAAGGAATTATTTTTAATACCTTTTAAACCATCCCTGAAAGTTTTATGCAATTTGTATCATTAGGACTTTAAGATATAGCTCTTTATGTACATTGTCCTTCAAAGTGGCTTGTCCATGAAGACTTTTCTTCATTTTTGTCTTCAATCTGTTCCCCTTGATCTGTACCGTATTTGGTTCCACACGTGTTGCACTGTAGGTTAAATTGCACATGTTTATCTGATGAAAGTGATTGATCATCAATTTTGAATTGAATGATGTACATAGCTTCAGATAATGGAGCCCCAGTTTCAGCAACGTAATGGTGCAGTTCAGATTACTGGTTCATACAAGAGGCCTCTTAACTCCAGCTCATGTAATTTTGATTGTTTGTATGTTTTTGTTTGTTTTGTCTTCTTCGGTAATTATTTTTCAACAGAGTGGTTAGACTTAGTCACTCAATCGTTGTCAGATGGATTTAAGGCCCTTAGGTGCTGTAAAGTGACGAGATAACATTGAAGGTCTTCGAAAGATCAGCTAGGAAAATGCATTGAAAACGCCTTCAATTCAAGCAGGGAACGCCCGTGACACAACATGCAGTGCAATAGGCCTACATGCAGGTTAGAGTACTTAAATTGATTACACATCAAAATTGTGTATCCATTGAAGGATTGAAGTCAGAAGGAGAGAGGAGCTATTGTGGACTAACCACTTTGAAGTAATATTTTAATAATGGACTGTATCTTAAAAACCAATGATCAAAACTGCAGGAAAGGTTTAAAACCTATTCTACATGCTGTCTATCTTTGCCAACAGAAGTTGATAGAGGTACAATTGCTTAGTAAAAAATGACTTTGAACTTGGGTTTTGGGTTTTTTGAACCACCCTCTATCACCAATATCGGACCTCCTACTTTGGAGACTGCCATGTCCAAACAGAGGCTGTAGACCTTTAACATACCCTGATACCATATATAGAGATACTGGTTTGAACTTCAATGAACTTGGAAGTGCAATGTGTAATAAAGATAGTTGGAAAAGATGTGTGTCATGTATCTCGACGGAAGTTGAAGGATGATGATGGTGTATCACCAAAGACCTATTGTTTCCCTGGGAATGTCTACTTAACTATTTTTCTAGTAAAACATGTATAGATATTGAGACAATTGGTAAATTAAGTGATAACTTCTCATATTCAACATGTTTTTCAGTAACCATTTTGGGACACCCTGTATACGTTATCTATATACTAACCCCAACACTTGTTCCTGTCCTCGTTTGACACCATCCAAGAACACCTGCAACTCTCTTGATCTCTTCTCATCAATAAATCTCTCTCTGATACAGGCATCAAGACACCATGTGAATTTATGACAAGGATCCTCATTCACAATCTCATTAGTCTCTACATCATGCAGTGACATAAGCAACTCTGCTCTCAATGTACAATAGTGAACATTTCTAGTCCTGAGGAACAGAGTTCTGAGGAACTGAAGCACCATGTCGTACAATTTGATGCTCTTCCCGACCATTTGAGTCAGCTTTTGAACCACGTCACCTTGCCGACGTGTCTTTGGAGGGACCGAGAAGAACATGTGAGAGTTTATCCTATCATTTCCAAACAATATAGTTTCTTTGTTCTTGATATATTCTGATAATAATGGCGATACTTCGTCACCAAATAAGGATGGATTTTGTTCCCAAATTTGTCTCTTCACTTCAGGGGCGGCAACATCATACAGTTTTCGATCTTCGACCAGCACTGACAGATATTTTTCAGGCACTTTGGGCAAGCATTTCATCACAGACATGACCACCGGCTGGACCACTTTGTTTCTGATCAATGGGAAACATTTTGAAAGCAGATCCTCGATCTTCTTGTAGCGTTTTTTATCATCGCTCGACGCTAATTCTACGGTACGCTTGATAAGTCGGTCGTTGAGTTCTTCCATGATAGACTGGTGGAATTCTAAACGTCTGATGTTGTGAAGGTCTAACAGCGGTAGGGCATGCTGTAATGTGGGCAGCAGGATGCCATTTTCAGCTTGGAAATCTTCGATAGCTTGCTGAGGATCGGTGCAATTGGTCAAGGCCTCCCTCAAGTGGTCACTTCCAGCTATTCCAACTTCTTCAAAACCTGACATGGTTTCTCCTTACTCAGCAACTACACCTGGAAATAGAAAAGAATAATGTACAGTGAAAACTCATTTCAATGAAATATGAATGTAAGAACAGTTCTGATATAAAGAGGATATAAAGTACTTTTGGATATGAAGAAGTTTTTTTGTCTGTCTGGCAATTTTGTACAATGAGTTTTAAACTGCAAAAGCAACGAATTAGGAAACAAACAACATGCTCTAACAAATGAAATGTACTTCAAAAGTTCAGATCATCCATCAGTTCATTGCCACATTTCAAATGTCACTAAGTGAAATACATGTAGGGGTTTAAAGCACAATTCTGAGTCTGTTTGCTTATTTATTTATATAGATTTGCAATGAATTAAATACATTTATAGATACCAAGAAATATAATTTACAATTACAAAAAAACACATTTTGCATTTTAATATTACAAAAGGATCTTTTGAAAATATTTAATCTGATTTAATCCCGGTTTGAAATGAGGATATTTGTCTCAAAACAACACAAACACCATCATAGTTGGCAGTGCCATTTTTAACCAACCCTTTTTATTTTTAACCCACCCTTTATACTATGAAGTCAAAAACCAACCCTTCATATAGGCCATTCTCATTTGATCGCACCGTCACGATGTATGTACGAAAAGTCATAACTTATACCCTTTGTGATCCTGAAGGCAGATTGAAACATTTTTGTCTATAAAAATAGAGAGCGTTTGAAACTCTTTTGATTGATTTCATTGTGGATGCATTATGACAAACACATAGCAAACACATTGGCTATGCAGCGATAATTTGCATTTGGTTAAGTTTACTAGTCTTGGATAAGAACCCATTCTTTTTATTTCTGACCCACCCTTTTTACAAAATCACCCTTTATAGCCATGGAGTTATTTAAAGAAACACATCCCTTTTCCCACTTTCAGTATTTTGTAAACCCACCCTTCCTAAAGGATGGGTTACCATACCAACTATGACCATGTATTTCCTTATTTCACAAAGAGTGCATATTTACAATGCCCAAATAGTTTCCTGTTCACTTCTCTCCTTTCTCAAACACTAATAGAGTTGACATTCTATAACATGGTTTTCAAATCCAATGATATGTTTGCTATCAGCTTACTCAAAATGTCATCTTTACTGATTTGTTCGTTCAAATAATTGCACGCCTAAGTTTAATATCAAAGTAGTTCACACAATTTCCGTGGAAAATTAATTTCACTTTTGAATAGTGGAAAGATGTCGTCAAATTTGAAAAATATTGCGACAAAATGATGACTGTTTATCTGTCTAAAAATAACAATGTGATTGAAAAGTGTTTCATTCTGAAAGAAAATTAAAGCAATACTAATACTATAAAGTGTTAAAAATGAAGCGCCCTCCTGTCATCCATGACTTTTTATTTTTGGGGCTTATTGGGTTTGTTTTTGGTAGATAATAATAATAATAATAATAAAAATGAGAGATTTTTGAGCGCTCATAACAAAGAAAGCCGCTGAGCGCTGTACATACTTAAACATAACCTATAAACAATACAGTTTTACAAATACACATTGTTACGAACAGAATCATGTACAATAGGAGAAAAAGTGGGTAAGTTAATTTCACATGCAGTCACTAAAAATAGTCCTCAAAAAGTAGAGTCTTGAGAATACGTTTAAACTGACTAGTAGTCATTACTGGAGCAGCGTTCCTGATTATTGAAGGCAAATTGTTCCAGAGTTTGGGTCCAGAGATGGCGAATGATCTTTGTCCATAGAAATTTGTTCTTGGACGCTGCGAAGGAAATCCAAGAGAGACTTGAGACAAAGATCTGAGAGTCCGAGCTGGTATATAGCGGCTGAGCAAATTTCGCAAGGTATGTAGGAGAGTGATCATGGAAAGTCTTAAATACCAGAAGGAGGATCTTAGTCAATGCGCTTTGATATGGGCAGCCAATGGAGATCCTGTAACACAGCTGTGATGGGATCTGTGCGTTTAGTCAGTGTGACAAGACAGGCGGAAGCGTTCTGGAGTCTTTGAAGATCGTTGTCAGGAAGGCCCACTATAAGGGAATTACAGCAGTCGAGGCGTGAGGTTATGAAAGCGTGTACTAGACGCTCAGTGGTAGCATTGTTGAGGTATTTCCTAATTCTGCCAAGCTTGTAGATAAAAGCCCAGCCACTGCGACAAACGTTGCTTATGTGGGTCTTTAGCAAGAGATGGCTGTCGAAAGTGATACCGAGATTGCGGGCTTCAGGGCTGGGATTGATATACGTATCACCAATCTTCACAGGTGGAAGTGGTTCACAGTCAACAAAACGAGAATGGAAATGTAATATCTCAGTCTTATTGTCATTTAGTTGTAGTTTGTTGTTCAAAGCCCAAGCTTTAATGTCACAAATACAACCTTCCAAGCATCTGATCACCGAGTCTCTTTCAGAGGGGTTGAAGATAGCATACACTTGGGTGTCATCAGCATATTTTGCGTGTTGCAACTTATGGCGCGAGATAATATCGCTTATCGGAGCAGTATACAGTGTTAATAAAGGTGCACCACACACAGATCCTTGAGGAACGCCCCAGACAATCTTATGAGCCTCTGATTCAATGTCATTAATCACAACAGATTGTGAACGATCATGAAGGTACGACGAGAACCAGTTAAGAGCGGCGCCAGTTATTCCATAGCGATGTTTAAGTCTGTGGAGCAGAATATTGTGGTCGATAGTATCGAAAGCAGCGCTCAGGTCCAAGAGGACGAGAACTGCCTCTTGGTGTTAATCAATAGCTTGAAGGACATCATTCTGAACTTTAAGTAATGCTGTCTTTGTGGAGTGACCGGCACGATAAGCTGATTGAGTGCACGTATAAAGATTATGAATACCCTCCAAACGATTTGGCTCAAAGATGCTTACTTTTTCTGTTATGAACATTTGTTGAATTAAATTCGGGATCCCGAATTTAATTCCCCATGTATTAGTATAGGAAAGCATGCATGTGCTTTTTATCTATTTTTTGGTGGCAAAACAATTTTTCCACAAAATACACTTGAAAAGGCTTTTAGATAGTCACATTCCACCATTTTATGCTGTTTTTATTATAAATCATTTAATCAAAATCTTATGGTATTGCTTTAACGGTAACACTTTTGTGGTGTGGTGCAGACATTCTAAATCAAGAGTTTAGGTGTCTATGCAAACCATATGTACAAGATGAAATTGCCTCTAGTGTTGCCTCTAGTGTTTGTGACCCTCAAATTTTGCTTTTAAAGTTAATACAGTCAGTGCGCTATGGAGAAAATAAGAAAAAATGCTTGGGCTGTCTTTACTTTAAATAGTTTGGACTTTTGTTTTTAACCTTCTATTTAATTTGGCATCGCAATTCGGTGAGAGTCTGGGGTAATGTATTTCATATACGATCACGTTGAGGGCGCTGTAACAGTTTGAAAAAGTGTGCCAGTGGAGTTTTTAAGCTCTAACTTTAATTCTGTTAAAGTTAGAAGGATATAAACAAATATGCATTTTCTTTGAAACAATACCTATCAAATGATACCAAACACATGCTATGAAGTAAAAGCGCATTTTAATTAGGAGCCCCGCCAGATTTGAAAATGGGTCAAAACATGGAAAACTCTGTTGAAATTTCCCATAGAGGATCCCAATTTTTGGCAATATTTTTGGGTGAATTTTCGATGTTTGTTTTTCATCCATAATTTTGTCATTTGTTACTCATATGAAGTGGTTGACCCCTCATTTTGAAGGTAATTTTAATACCTTTCAAGACAGATTAAAATTTCACAAAACAAATAAAGTTGAAAATTTTATGAATGTCCTATAGACTGGGGGTGCACGCAGCCTTTAATAAAAATATAGCTCAGCCGAAATAGAAAGGAAAATATAGTGCCGTTTTTGTCAGTTTAATCCAAATGGCTGCAGAATTCTGCACCAAAGAAAGGCTAAGCAATTGATCGAAGTCACGACACAACTTCACAAGAAATCTTACAAAAAAAATAATTTTCAGTCACAAATGGAGCACAACATTTTTATCTATAACTTCGCCATTTTCAACACTAGGAAGATAGTGATGCTTGCACCACTGTGAAACTTATGCACTGGTTTTTTTTTATATGATTTTTTACGATGCCCACACCCCAGACACAGACTAAGTCTGATAAAATTTTAGTATTCTAGAATCTAGTAAAAATAACGGACCATAATTTATAAAGTTGGGTGAGCGCAACTCATAGGAAGCTGGTTGACCCTTCATTTTAAAGCTACTAAACTGCAGTATAACAAAAAGCTCAAAATAGTGACATTCAATTATAACATTTTTTTTATGATTACCCTTTGCTTTGGCTTTGCATCAATTTGGCATTGCATTGGGCCAATGGCATGCATGAATGCAATTGCGAACAAAACCTTAAAATTTCGGAACGTAAAAAAAATACGTTACGAGGCATAAATTCAGTAAAAACTTATAGCATCATGATCCTGAGAAAACAATGAACTTACTGATAGATAAATTAAGTTCAGATAGTACCGCAATACGTGATTTTTTTGACAAAATTGGTCGACGGGATTTGACTCCCGTCCGTTTTCCTTCAAGATGGCCGCCATGGGCCAGCGAAGAAAATTGCGCATGCGTAACAAAATTTGTTCAAAAGCGTTTTTTACCAAGAGGGAAGTGTTTAATAAATGAATAATTTACATATCATTTCCTAGCATTTTTCTTTGATGATAGTTAATTTCTGATACCTGATACTTATTTAATTTTGATAAGTAGCAATTGAATTCAATTTAGTTCACATCTATGGAATCCTGATGTTATTTGTACATTCTGAGATAATTCCTGTGTTTCTATACTCAAATTCTGGAGTTGCAGACGACGCGAAATTGTGAAAATCCAAGAAGATCGTGCATGTAAGTAAGCTTAACCATGTCAGTTTACTAAATCCTAATTTTTAAGCAGTGAGTATCATATGTATTATGTTAGACAATTTTTGTTGCAGGCAGTAAAACATCATTCATTGTCATTATGCTTGTGCAACGAGATAAAACAAAACATCGTGACCGTGTCTCTTTCAAGTTTCAGTAGCTGACTCTTTCAGTTTCTGAATTTTTTCTTTGACTTTGCCAACTTCTTTGGTCTCTTGCAACAACTTACAACTTTGTTTGATGGGTATTTAAATAGGCTTAAGCCTTTGTGACCCCATATCCTATTTCTTGCCAATATTTGTCAAGCTGTTGCTTAAAATTATTTGTGGTTTTTGCCTCTACAACTGATTCTGACTATTCCAGCTGTTGATTGTTCTGACTGAGAAGAACTTGGCTCTGCAGTTCAAGCCTTTTATCAGAGTGCTTTTCTGAAGTTTGAAGTTGTGTCCTCTTGCCCTGTCGTTTCTTGGGTTCCTCCTGAAGAGTTTGTCTTAGTTGATACCTTCTTCTAGGCTGTTGAGGATCTTGAAAGTTTCAATAAGGTCTCCTCTTAATCTTCTCTGTTCCAACTTGAGTATAAGTCTGTTTCTCTTAGCCTCTCTTGGTAGCTTAGAATGTCTAATGCTATTGTTGTTGGATTTAATTCATGAACGCGTACTCAGAGCCTTGTGCGTACACGCGAACTAAACAACCTTGAAAATATACGCTTGCGTCAGGAACCACTGCGTACTTGCTATACTTTGAACTTTGAATAAATACTTCGCAACACTTCATATGTTGAAGCAAAACGCGAAGGGTTGTGAGTGCGCGTAGGTTGACTTAGATGCAGGGTGATGATCTTATGTGGTTGATGATGTTCTCTTTAAATGCTTCAGATGTTTGTAGATTAACTAGTGTCTCTGGTAGGGTATTCCACTCATGGATTGTTTTGGGGAATACACACGCGTTCACGAATTAAATCCAACAACTAATAGGTATGAGCTTCGTCGCTCTTCTCTGTACTTTTTCCAACGTGACAATATCTTTCTGCAGATAGGGGCACCATGCTTGTACAGCACCGGGGGGGGGGGTACTTAGTACAAAAGTGGTTATGGGGACGTGCCGCAAATTCGGGTAGCAAAATCAGGCTCTCTGGTATTTCAATCGGTCCTTTTTCTTCCCAAAATGTGGTATTTTGATGGGTCACTTTTCAAAATTTTCCAAAATTTTCGCCAAATGGTGCAAATTTGGACATTTCTTCACAAAACTTTAGACATTTTGTGCCAAAATAGCGCAAATTTGGGCGAAAAAAATGCAATTTTTGATCAAACTTGACTCAAAATTTGGAAGATTTGGTATATGGATGGGTCCCTTTTTCTTGAAAATTGGTATTTGGATGGGTGGCTTTTCAAATTTCCCTGCGGCACGTCCCTACCCAAACCAAACTTGAGTACCCCCCCGGGGTACAGCATATTCCAGATGTGGGCGTATATAGGTCTTATAAAGCATGGTGAAGCATTTTTTGTCAAAATGTTTGAAGGTGCGTTTGATTGTTCTTAATCTACTCATTGCTTTACTTGCTGCCGCTGCACACTGTTTACCAGGCTTTGCATCTTCAGAAATGATGACACCCAGGTCCTTCTCTTCTATGTCATGTGGGATGTTTTCTCCACAGAGGCTGTATTCCACTCCCTGGTTATTGTTTCCCATGTGCATCCTTTTACATTTACTTGCGTTGAAGCGAAGTAGCCATTTCTCTGACCAGGCTTGGAGGGAAAGCAAATCTTGCTGCATGCTCTGCTGATCCTCTGGTCCATGGATATGCCGGTATAATTTTGTGTCGTCGGCAAACATCTTCACCTGGGAGCAAACATTATCTGGCAGGTCGTTTATGTATATCACAAATAAGATCGGCCCCAGGACGGACCCTTGTGGTACTCCACTTTTGACATCTGACCAGTCAGAATCTGCATCACCCACAGTTACTTGTTGTTTCCTGCCAATAAGGAAGTCGCTCACCCACTCACTGATTTTACCTTGAATTCCATATGCTTCCAGCTTTCGTATCAATCTTCTGTGAGGGACTGAGTCGAAGGCTTTTGAGTAGTCAAGGTAGATCATGTCTATGCCATCACCCTCGTCCAGCATCCTAGTCACATCCTCAAAAGTCTCGAGCAGGTTCGTGAGACACGATTTACCCTTCATGAATCCATGCTGCTGCTTAGATAGTAGGTCGTAGGCTTGTGCTTTCATACTATAGTTGTTGGATTTAATTCGTGAACGCGTTATAGCAAGTACGCAGTGGTCCCTGACGCGAGCGTATATTTTCAAGGTTGTTTAGTTCGCGTGTACGCACAAGTTGACAAGGCTCTGACTGAGTGACCACGCGTTCACGAATTAAATCCAACTGGCAACAATAATAGTCATACTTTAATTGTCGCTTTTTGTAGCTTTTGCCTTTGCAGCTCTGTCGCTTTCTTCCTTTCACACTTTTGTAGCTTTGGCTTTGCTGTTTTGTCGCTTTTCAGATTTGCTGCTTCATGTCGCTCTGAAAGTTGAATTCATTTCAACTCAAAACAAAAATTTTGCCGATATCGATTATCTCAGCGACATGTAGCTTGCCGCTACAACAACCGGAAGCAGCAAGTTTTTGCAAAAAATATATGTCAAGCAGCGACAAAAGCTGCAAAACTACACAAGTATGAAAGCAGCATAAGCTCCCGGGGGGGG
>JXSR01S066024.1:48412-74602 GCA_000969725.1 Ophiothrix spiculata | reverse complement strand
CGAACTAAGGGTTGTGCTGGAAATGGGGGTCTCAGGGAGCGGCAGACAGGGCGTGAAAAGGGGGTCTTGAGGGCGGCACATACCCGTATCACCTTTCTAGGTCAGTGCCCCCCCCCCCCGGGCATAAGCTCTGACTCTGAACGATCGAGTACCGTAAATACGGGTTCACACATACTTGCGCAATTTCCGAGGTTTTGATTAGTCGAGAGCCGTCACGTGGCCATGCATGAACAGCGATCATTCATAGCAAATGTCCTATTGCGCAAACGCTCCGCGTCGCCATGTGAACAACGGCGCGCTGGCTCTGAACGCGGGATGTAGCGCGTGCGTTTGTAACTTTAGACAGGTAAACAAGCTCTGGGCACTACTAAATAATTTGACAACCACTACGGAAAAGACTGTTTTATGGCAAATTTTTGCCCGGATTTTGACATTTTATACATGAAAAGGGTATGTGTAAACAGGGATCATTAATATTTCCCCTTGTGTAATCGCTTGATTTTGCCCTAGGCAGGATGGCGAGAATCGCTTCATGATACTAAGCGGCCATCCTGCCCTCGGGCAAAATCAAGCGATTACACACGGAAAATATGAATGAACCCTTTAGTGAAAGATATAGCACACAACGGCAGCCATTACAATTTGACAGCTTTTCGATAGCAACGCATGTAATCTCATGGGCTAAAATTAGCCCATGACTTTTTTCCTATTTATAACCCTCAATTTAAAATATCATGTACAAATCACTGTGGACATTATTTGTGAATAATTGTGCAAAATAGTTGTGTTTTTTTATGTGAAATGAAAACATAGGCCCTATTTGAAATTTATCCTTTTTCTGTAAATATGAATTGTTGAACTTTTTTATATCATGGTCAACAAATTTTGGTTTGAATTAATTTGTAAACCATTTTGTGAATATAACGCACAAAATGCCAACTTCCGTGACCGTGAAAAAAGCCATGATCATTTTGATTCGTGCAGCATGGAGAGAACATCTGACTCAGTTTTTAAAAATGGACCAATTTTCGAAGGTAAGCACAACCAAATCTTTGGTCATTTCATATTTATATAAATCCTTGATTGGGTCAATTCATAGTTCTTTTGAGCTACCAAATACTTTGTGCATCAAGTCTTTGTTATTACATTAAATCACCAAACATTTGACATCAAATAAATCTTTGTGGTGTTACTGGTCATTTGAACTATATTATAAGATAACAAAGACTTGTTGCACCAAATATTTGGTAGCTCTTAAGAACTATAGTTTGACCCATTTTCTTTGTTAAAATATAATTTTTTGCAAATAATAGACTTCATGATTTCTAATTCATGATTTGTAGAAATTAATGTAGAAGATGCTGCTAGGATTGAGAACTAAGATAGCTCTGGCTGTGGCCGTATCAGCTGTAGCTGGTCTGATAGTAGCAGCAAGTTTCCTGAAAAGAAGAAAAAGGCCACCCAGAGGAAAGACTATCAATCTATCAAGAAATAGTAGCAGTCTCAGTTGCAGGAGTTCCAATGGACGTAAGTGTAAACCATATCTATACATCCTATTAGTTCCATGTGGGTGCATTTTTAAGTCATATTAGGTACATACTTATTTTGTTTTTTCACATTTGAAATTCTTAAATTGGGTAGAAATGTTTGTTAGTTATTGATGAAGATGCTTGTTAATGTTTATACTTTTAATTGTTTTTGAAAACATTCCAGTTTTATACGTCTTTTACTTGAGAAAAATGCACCAAAGATATCTAGTCAAATAGCGAGTCATGCTGACCCATCAAACTTAAGTGTACCCCAGATTGAAGCAGAGGTTCTTTTAAAGTGGTGCAAATACAGTCCTATTGATTGGGATATTTTACACTAGTCTGTCTGTCTTTAGCCTAGCGGATAAGTCCTTGACTGTTAATCACCGGGCATTGAGAGTCGTGTGTTTGAATCCGGTGTGTGGTGTCTTTGAGCAAGATACTTCCCCTAATGTGCTCCTCTCCACCCAGGTGTCAAATGGGTACCAGCTTTCTTCAATGCTGGGAAGGTAACAGACTCGCGGGGGAAGGAGGTGTGGCGAACCCCTCACCGCAAACATAACAAATTGTGGAGTCTGGCCCAAACGCTTCGTAAGAGAGATGGGCACCCCGACCTGTGAAATACAGGCCATCCTCTTTACCTTTACCTGTCTGTGATAAGGCTTGCATTAGGCCCTTATAAGTCAATGTTGAGTTTCCCGTCCGCCGCCCGCATTACGATTTTGGACCCGCGTTGCAAAAGTGAAAATCCTAAAATAATTCATTATTTTAAAATTAGCCAATTACAACGGTGTTTTTTACCTTTTTATGCGATTTTGAATCCATTTCAAACTTTTTTCGGCACTAAATCATCGGTAAATAATTCAATAAATAGCTTCAATTCTGCTTACGGTAATCTCAACTACACATCTTTTACGCAGTACATCGTATGCAGGATTTACTGTGTGTTGTTTGTATGGTACAGGACCAACCATTTTGTATTCGAGACTAAATTTCACGTGCTGTATAGGTGGATATTTCTTTCACATTTAAACAAAAATTTAGGGGGTTGTAAATTTAATTTAATTTAAAATTATTTTATAAAAAAATAATTTATGGATGTTTTGAGTAATTATTTGCAACTATGACGATGTTTTAGTTCGTTTTTATTGTAAATATGTTGTCTGCATGATGTACACGGTGCCCGCCTGTCATCGTGTGGAAGCCGTGGAAGCTTGCTGAATTTTGCACCGATCCGGCGATCGTCATAATTAAAAGCAAAAGCGATCATTTTTGTCTTTTTTATGCTCTTTTTTTTTTTGTAAGTTTTTTTGCTGTTTTTTTTTTTAAATTTATTAGAATCAATGTTTGTCTCAGTTAGAGTGAAGGATGGTGGTCGGACCATCCTTTCGTGGACAATTACTCATATTGACAATAATTCCACCTTCATGATAAACACTGTAGGCCTACTGAGGCTACTCTGTTTGTGAAGCTGTATTGATTGATTGATTGATTGATTTACTTATTTATTTAATAAATAATAAGTGAGTGTCTCAATGTAGTTGTCCCCTAAAAATCGCGCAAAATAGTTGATCTAGAAAATAATGAATAATGAATAATGAAATAGTTGCCTCATTGTGAGCTGAGCAAAATGTGACGGGAAACTCAACATTGACTTATAAGGGCCTTAAGGCATGCATACATAGTGTTTTTGAAAATTAAGCAAAATAAAAACAGAATTACAGGTATTGTGTAAACGATGAAACTTTAACATAACCTTAAAAGTACGTTGCAATGGAGGGTGTGTTTTGTCTTGCAGCACCATTTATCATCTTCAGCTACTTGGTATACTTGACAGAAGTTGGTATTTAGCTGATGGACAAAACATCGTGTGACTTATGAGCACTTGAAAAGACTTGAAAAATTGTTGTTTTATGATATAAAAAGAGTTTTGTTTAAATGTAGTTTACATCTTTAAGATTGCCCTCAAACATCAATGTATGATGTTGCAAATTGTACTCATTGTAGATTGTAAAACATCATTAATTGACCAGCAGGGCAGAGAAATTTTTGATGAATCAATGTAGATTGTCAAGTTATTGTGATATTTTTTATATTTTTTTCAGCCATGCAAGTTTCATATAGGAGACAACTGTTCAGTCCTCAGCATGGCGGCTCACCCAGGGCTTTATCTCGTCTTTCCCGATCCAACCGTTCATTAGCTTCTAAGAAATCTGGCTATTCCAATGCTGAGGACAGTAGTCTATCAGGGTCTGTCAACTCCCTGGCTGTCAGTGAGTCATCATACAGAAGTGGGGAGCGTACACCAACAAATGAACCTGTCACTGTTCAGAGGCTGTTTCGGCTAGGTAAATACTAGCTTATGACTCACCCCGAAAAGGGGGACTTTGCGACAGAACACTTTTCAAGAAACAGCAAAATATAACGAAAATAATAAGAATTTCCAGCAGATTTTCTGTTGTAAAATTTGATCGCCTTGATCGATTTCAACAAGTAAGGTGTCATTTTAAAGCTTAGGAAATTTTGCAACAGATGAAATGAAAAAATCAAAATTGATATCATCTGCAAAGTCCCCCCTTTCGGGGTGAGCCATCGCATATGATAAAGTTATAGGCTGGTGTGAGCCCATTTTCTTTAATTTGCCAGACCTCCCACCTGAAATAGAAATGAAGAAAATTGAAGAATGGTTTCAGGGATTTTTTCGGTTTTTCACTCTGTTCATTGCTGTGACTAGTTGTATACATCAAGTTATTTTATAGAGAAATGGAAATTAGCAGCCTTGAGTAGGCCCACTATTCTAGCTAGACCTTCACGTTTGAGGAGCTCAATTGAGAATGAGCTCCTGAACAACATTCAAGGAGTTTTCATTAAACTCCTCACTACAATACAAAAACCATGTTTCAAGTAGAAATATTTGAAATTGAGCTCCTCATAGCATCCCTATCTAAACTAGGAAGAGTGATTGACAGAGCTCCTGCAATAAGTAGATGTGAAGGAATGTTCTATAGGATTAGAACTGTTATTTCTTCTGTAAAGTCAAATACATCAATTTATAAAATATAAGCCAGGAACATTGAAGACAGAAAATCTGAAATTTACATGATGTTTTCAAAACAATATCATCCTTGTTTATTTTCCTCTCTTTGTAGGAGTTGAAGCCTTTGAGTCTGCCATAGCTTTCTGGGAGCAAGCTGTTGATGATTTACAACATGGTACTGAAGAAGATACTTTGGATGAATCATCGGTACGCAGAATTTGCTGTTCAAATGCTTGTTTCAGAATCTTTTTCTCAGTAATTGCGATGATATCTGTATATGAAATGTTGCCACACAAAGCCCCACCTTCCTTGATGTTTTGGTGACACATCATGAATAAGAAAACATGAAGTCTTCACAATTCTTTTTGTGACAATCCATGACAAGTTTTGAGCTCTTATGGCATTGTAAGGTCTGATTGTTTTGTTATTTAATGGATATTTTTCCACTGTGTTTTGATATGAGTGAATGTATTTTATATATTACAGGATGAAGTATTCGCCAATAATATGGCATGACAATTTAAGAAATTTGTATCATAGTGTTGGCTTTTTTGTGATTCGTTTCAAATCCCTATCTAGTACATATATATAAAAAGCTTTATTTAGAAACTTTCCTAGGACTCTTACTTGGTGGAATTCATACATGTATAAGTAAAGACAATCAATTTGTCACAAAACATGCCCCATTCCAGTTTTGAAATTGGTAAACTTTTGTGCACATTAATCTTGAGAAATGTTGATAAACAAGCTCTGACATTCTTACATTTTCTCACATTAATATTATAGGAAAATATGCCTCCAGATATGGATAAGAGGCTACAGAGAATTCTTAAAGATGCATATAATCTACAGGCTGAATATGAGGAAACTGTATTTAGTCTACCAGTATCAGGAATAAGTACATCTGATCTAAATGAACTGAGCAGTGAGCTAGCATCATATAAAGGAAGACTATCAGATAGCGATAATGATTCAACGACAGACTCATTTGTTTCAGCTACAGAGGTAAGGACTTACAACCAAACCTAATTATGTTTCCTTTTATTTTACTTTTGCAGTTTCAACTTACAATAAAAGCATACAAAACTGAAAGTCCGGGGGGGGGGGGGCAGGATGGGATAAAAACTGAATTTTTTTGGCAAACCTAAAAAAAAAATCTTCAAAAACACTTATTTAAGGTCGGTCGGGCCCCTAAAGCAGGTCTTTTATTTTCGTTGTCTTAGGGTTAGGGTTTGGTTAGTGAGTTACAGTTGGGTCATGGTTTATTGAGTTAGGATCAGGTTGGGTCATGAACATGGTAAGGTTTTGATGGGACCTAAAGTATGCTATTTTCGATTGGTGGATTAGTCCACCTGTGACCAGATATAATTCATTCAATTTGTCGAACATGAGATTGAATTCATTTGAAAGTGATCAAAACAGATAAAAATTATTAGATTCTTTGTCAAAATTTGATATTAGCACTATTAGTCCCTCAGCCAATACAGATTTATTCATGTGTCCGGTTACAAAATTCTGATATAGTCTATATCTTGAACTCATATAAAAAGTTCCTAAAATGTGTACTTTTTAAAATTTATTTAAATAGAGAGCATTGAGGGTGGTGAAAATATTGATTTGTAAGTTTGACCACTTTAAAAAAATTAAATAAGATTGTAACAAAAAGTGACTATCAAATCATAGACCTATAATGTGAAACAGCAAAGCAAGGCAAAGAGAAACTGACTAACTTAACTTTCTCCACATCAATGAAAGGAATAATCAAAATGAATTACAAGTTACTAAACTAAGTATTGGCAAATATCAAGCCACTTTATATATAACCATTTCCTAAATTGTTAATTAATTTGTCATAAAATTGGCTATGTACTAGATTTTCATCTCATATCCAGAATTCCAATTGATCTATAGACTGCATGGGTTTTAAATCATTTTATGATCTTTTGATGTTCCAGCTTGCTGAATTAGAAGAAATGTCAAGCGGTTTGGAGTCGCCTACACTGAGTAGAAAGCATGATCTTTATGATCGAGCACTAGATGCTGCACAAGACGGAGTTATACTGTGTAGAAGGAAAAGGTATGTTGAATTTTGGTGTCATCAATGCTCAAAATTTTAGTTGATCAGCATGAAAATAGCACATCAAATTGAGTAAATAACTTGTTGGTTTAAGTATTTGAAGTAGTATGATATCCCAGTTAAAGTATAACTGTGGAAAAAATTGGCTACCAATATCAGTAGGGTCATTCGCCAATACTTCACTTTTTTTCGTAACTTGAAAATGCTACTACATCGAGGAGATTGGTTGGTTTAGTGCCTCTGCACTTGCATTTGCGAGTTACATGGTTGTATGTTAGTGTGTGTTTTACAAACTTGATTTGCAGATTCCTTGGAATGCTTCCTCAGAGTTCTTCAAATTCGGTACACCCTAAGATTTGTATTCTTCTAATGAATTTATGTCCGTTTGTTTTGGTTCTTTATAGTATAGTATAGGTTTGTTTGCAAGGAGCTCTTTGCTCAGGTAGACCAGCATGCATTTGTTTATAGAACTGGATCTGTATCTGCTTTTAATCAATGTTACTGGAGAGCATCATGCAATGATAATAATGATATTTTTATTAATTTGTGTACAGGACCAAAATGTTACGATGTCGTAGTGATGAAGATTTCCTAGCCAAAGTTCACTGTGTTAGACAAGCAATGGCCATATTACTACAAGATGCAGCAACCCTTGAGTGGTTCATGTCAATGGGCAGAGGAGTAATAGGAGATGTACTATGCAAAGCAAGCTATGTAAGTTGGAACTTGTAATATCTGTGGGCAAAGGGCTAGTAGGGAATGTACTATAAAAAGCAAGCTATGCAAGTTGAAACATATCATGGGCAAGTTCAAGTTCAAGTTTATTTCCACGTTTCACAAGTTACAATCATATAATCATATAACAATTCTCAATAATACATGAAAATTATATATATACTATTTTAACTTATCAGCTAAGTCTTATACAAATGATATAACACAAATTTAGTAGAATTTGAAATGACAATATTATTGTACAATATCAATTTGATCTACATAGTATTATAATAATTTGAATGCACTAGTAGGTCACAACAAAAAGTAGCTGAGGATGAGAATTGAATATGTAGGATATGCAAAAAATAAATTGAAACATGGTGGGCAGGCCAATAAACTCCTAAGAGCTTTTAGTCTGGCCCCACCTTAAGAAAAAAATTGTAAAGGGAAATTGGATGACAAGGACATTACGGCACAAAACTATAGTACAGAACATGGAAGACAAGACAAGACAGGACTGACGAGATAATAAAATAGACAGACAAGAAATACTTGTTAATCTGAAGGACTGTTTGAGAAGGCAACATTTTCAGGATGTACACTGAGATTCTGTTGGGACCCTAGAGAGTTTTTTTATTTTTTTATTTTTTTTTTGATGCTGCTTATTGGTTAAAATGATCTTAAAAAACTAGATTCTCCCTAATTTAGTTAATTTATATTTCATTCCATTTAAGCTAATGTTAAATTGGTTAAGATTGAATTCATAGTATGTTAATTTTTTTTTCTTTATCATTTAATTCATCCATCATCAGTGGACGAAGTGTAATTGAGGGATGTTCTATTGAAAGCAAGCTCTATGACTTTGAACTTGTAATATCAATGGATAGAGGGTTATTAGGCAACAGATAAGCTATGTTAAAGTTTGAACTTCATATATCAGAAAGGTCAATATTAGTAGATGTACTAGTGAAGGTGTACTGTGGTTGATAGGAACATATGATATTTCATGTAGCCACAGCACACTCTTAAGATGTTCACTGACTAATAGTGACAATTGAAGGGATTCCTACACTATTAGTGTGCCACTAAAGTGTGCAACCCATAACATTGGCATGTAGAAAACATCAAACGTCACAATTTTTGATACATAATCGTCAAATAAGCTTGTCATGCTGTACTTGTTATACTGCATTGAGTGGTATCAAATGTTATATCTGACACTTAATGTTGTTGGTTGTTGTTGTTGTTTGTGTTTGTGTGGTTTTTGTTTTTGTCTTTGTTTGTTTGTTGTTGTTTTTTTGGTGTCAAATTTTCCATGAATTTCAGTTGTGTAGAGCCCTCTGAAAGTGAAGTCTTTAGTTAAGACATTTTTAAAGCAAAAAGTGATCTGATGTTTCAAATTGTCTTCTTTAGGCAAAAAAAATCAATTGTTTGGGTGTCCTCCACAACTTTGTTTGAGCAAGTGCGGTTTGATTTAAAGCAGCATGGTTTTGTTATTTCCAGGATGCTGAAGAATTTGGTAATACTTTTGATGATTTGATGGAGTACTGCAGAGATCCTGAGAGTTGGAAAGCGATAGATAGCGAACTCAGAGGAAGAGGGGTAAGATAGAAATAATAGCTTCATGACCGGCAGATTCTATGTGTGTGTGAACATTGGGACTAAATCAACCAACAACATGTGATACAGTATCAAAACATGTGATACAGTTTAGAACAACAGTCCATGTAGTGCAGACCAGCATACAGAGATAAAGTGACAAAATAAAGCAGATACTTAAATTGTGGCCAACTAATTTAATGAAAAGCAAATTCTTCACCATATAGAACTAAACTTAAGGTTTTCCCATAGAAATTACAAATTTTCAAAAAAGTTTACTTGTCACTACCAACTTTATGAAAAAAATTATGTTGTGGGCAAGGTCCATAGATTTTTTACCACCTGCGATAATGTAAGCGCATTGCAATAACTTAGATACATGTAGTCTTGGGTGAACTTCAACCTTGGTACACAAGACCAAATTTAATAAAAATTCTCACCATTTAATACTTTCTAAATTAAAGTAGGTGTGAAAAATGGATTTGAACCAGATAAGATATTCTTATGATAATATAAAAAGATGCTATTGCTAAGATTGACCTGCTTGTGAGATTTGATTATGAAACATGTTAACGGTGTAGTAACAAGTCTAGACCATTATTCTAATGTGGTCTATTGGAAAAGTGCATGATTCTGCCTCAGTTGGTCGAATGTTTTAGGATAACTATTGCCAACTTGGTTATGTCAGCTGGCAATGTCATCTTGGCTGCTAACCAACCCAAGCGATTAATGGGAGCTGTTATATAAGGGGATATCATAATATCTTGATAGGCACTTGTACATTTGTCTGTTGTCATCCCAGAAATAAAATAAAATAGTTGAGACTATTTGTCTTACCATCTCTTGGAAGTTGATTATCCTCTTTTGGTCTTAACAGGGATGTGAGAGTTCCTCTTTTCAGCTAATTTCCTTGTTTTTGACCTTGTTCCCAACTTTACAACGTTTTTCCTCGTTTTTGTTGACTTGCCTCTCACACCCCTGCTTAATAAGCCCTTGGAAGTTGTTAAAGGGGTAATTCATGATTCACTTTTCACCCTCAAGGTCACCATTATCAAAAATGAGTTTCTTAGCTTAAAATAATCCTCACCTGGTATATGTTACGATCCCCAAACCATTTTGTCATATATGCTTGCGTTTTTGAGAAAAGTGAGAAAATGTGTCATTTTCTAATTATTGTCGGGCCCCGACAATAATTACGACACAGTAGCCTTTTTCCAGTAGGGATTTTCAAAATGCTGAAAAGCTTGCAACTTGGAAATAAAGGGTTGGAATCAAGTGAAATTTTCAGTATATATTAATGTTCCACTCTTCTTTTTATTTAGCTAGAAAAGAAGCAAGGTTTTTTCACATCAAAATCATGAATTGCACCTTTAATACAGTTCCATTTGTTTATAATTCCAGGTGCAGTTTATGTCTTTCTATGATATTGTGTTGGATTTCTTACTACTAGATGCTTTTGACGATTTGGAGTCACCACCTACTTCAGTAACATGTATAACACAAAATAGGTGGCTGTCAAATAGGGTCAAAGAAACAGTGAGTATAAGTCACCTTATGAAACAAGGCCAAGAAAAAAATTGTAAGTTTAGCCCTTTCCCGACTGACCCAAAAATCACCAAAATTCAGGGTCGCTTTTTTTTAAACTCCAAAAAACCAAATTTTGCATCAAACAATGTCATTAAACAAGAATGAATTTACTTAACTCATATTTTTGAGCATTTTTATAGGATCAAAGAAACAGTGAGTATAAGTCACCTTATGAAACAAGACCAAGAAAAAAATTGTAAGTTTAGCCCTTTCCCGACTGACCCAAAAATCACCAAAATTCAGGGTCGCTTTTTTTTAACTCCAAAAAACTAAATTTTGCATCAAACAATGTCATTAAACAAGAATGAATTTACTTAACTCATATTTTTTGAGCATTTTAAAACCTCAATTTATAAATTTTACTAGTTGTAAAATGTTTTCAACATCACTGCAGTGCAGTACTTTATGGAAATGAATGTTTACCTTTACTTCAGAGCTTACAATGTTGACATAAAGAGCTTAACATGATTATAAAAAAAATATTGACCTACCGACCTCCTGATTTTTTTCATGAAAGGCAAACAAACAATATATTTTTTGGCCTTATGGTACCATCTTTCTTTAATGTGAAGATGAAGCTCTGGGAACATAGAATTAGGTACTAGAGGTGTTCAACACCTGTTTATCCCGGCCTACTTGCTGGTCTAAAAAAGATTTATGCCTCATTGTGTATTCCCTGTTTTTCATGACATTTTGATGTGAATTTTTGCAATATGTATATGTATCCAGTAAGAAAGTCTAATAAATAAAATAAAATAAAAAAATACATCTATTTCAGAAAGACCTGTTATGAGTCAGGATATTTCATTTTCAAAGATAAACCACTTGTATAAAAATTGCTTGTAACCCCAACTCTTTTTAACTCTATTTTCTTTCAATAAATAAATTTTCAGTATTCATTTTCATCTTATTTTGATTGGATCATTTTTTTTTCAGGCACTTTCAACTGCTGTATGGTCAGTGTTGGGAGCCAAAAGAAGAATGTTACAGGTAAGTTGCATTTCTGACATAGCTGATATCCAAAAGTATTGTATTATTTGCCGTGATTATTTGATATGGCAAATTTGTATGGCAGGTATGTGCACACCTGTCACTTCACATCTTGTAGCAGTTTGCTGCATTCATGCATTGTAGATGCAGCTAACAATAGTGTGGAATGTATATTTAGCTCATTGCAAAACAGTTGATTTCAATAGTTAGTAGTCGGGCCCATTGGCATTGCAAAAGAGTTGATTTGCATAATTAGTAGTCGGACACATTGCAAAAAAGTTGATTTGCATAATTAGTAGTTGCCATAAAAGTGAAATCATTCCAACTTATAATACCAATATCAATAAACCGTTGCATCCAAAGTAAGACGGCCTACATCATATTTAAAGGGACTAGCTTGATGGTGTGCCACGCCAATTCTCAACACCCTCCTCTGGTTAGCGGAGAGGGATCATATAATTATTTTCAAAGCACTCTATATCTGCAAGGTTATTGATCAGGGCCCAAATTCATGAAACCCTGCTTACTCTAGATGCTTGCTAACTCTTTGTCTACATGTCAAAATTTGACAGGTAGACAAAAGAATTAGCAGCAAACTAGAGGTAGCAGGGTTTCATGAATTTGGGCCCAGTTCATGTCCCTTTCACAGCGGTCTTTGCTCTGTGCACAACAATCTTCATTTGGATGTTCATGGAGCAGTTACATTTAGCTCATTTAGATTAAGATATTGGAACAATTTGCCTCTTGGCACCTGGAATTTTGCAAGAATCATAGTCTTCTAAAGCAGCTCAAGACTCATGTGTTAGTAAATTATGACCTTTTGTTTATTTGTTTTCATCATTTGCATTGCTAAAGTGATGTGATTATGTCTGGAATGGCACTTTGCACACCGCGTTTGGCATAAAACTTTTACCAATAATTATACCAAAGAGTTTGTGCTTTTAAACAATTGACATAAAGTTGAATTAATAATGACAGATACTAAACTAGCATTGCCATTATATAGTCTCAAACCAAAAGTGCCATACAAGGCCTATCTCTTACCTGTTTTTCATCAATCGAGGATATGGTTTTAGTGCTTTTTGTGAATATCGATATTGATGATATATAGTAACTGCAAACATTTCTATTTATTATCCTTACAGAATCCTAATGGATTTCTTGCCAAAGTCTACAATATATCATATCATGTTACACCGGCATTAGCTTGGGGATTTCTAGGGTCAGATCCAGATCTCTTAGATTTAATGAACTTTTTTAAAGTAAGTATCCTGTAAAGTGAAAGTGTAATGCTTTGGTCGCATAACAACCGTCCCCCCGTCTGGTAATCGGAAGGAAGCCACAAGGTCGGTTAACATCGATATGACATTGATGAATTCTTGCATTGCCTGGTTGGTCATCTATCGGCCGCCGTTATGTAACCATAACTTAAGATGTCATTAACAAGCGTCGAGATTTTAAATCGAGGTTAAATCCTTGCGGCATGCTTTCGGCGCCTCTCTGGCTCACAGACACTGCCCGTTCTCCACATGGGCACCATTCGAAGTCCTGCAGTGACCAGTCGGTCTCCGCTGAATTTCAACCTGGTATGACGCCATAAACACATAAACTTTTCCACAAGGTTATGTGACAAGGGTATAAGTTTGATAAATTGGGAATGTTTACTTTAGTCCAGGGTATAAGTTTTATAAATTGGGAAAGTTTACTTTAGTTCCAATCAGAAGCTGAACTTAAGTAGTAACTGATGCATGTGGTCTAGTAAAATATTGTTGGACTTGTGAATGGAAAGTTTTGAGTTCGGGCCACACTAGTGCATATGTGTTGTTACATACAGCCTCTCAGTCTACACTGGTTATTCCCATCTGTGTTCGCTTTATTTTGGGGTTAATGTCAAGTACGTATTTGCCAAAGGAAAAAGTTTTAAGACCCTTAGATAAAATAAATGTAAATTATATTGAACTTTGAAGTATAATATATACAACTTCAATGAGATGAGTATTTGCTTATCATGTTTTACTTTCAGCTTTGGGTGTGATTTGAAACTGATTTTGCAATTTCTTTTAATTTCAGGACCAAGTATTAGGTTTTGCAAGAGACATGTTTTCGTTACGTAAATGCCGCTACACAACTGTTCCTGAGCTCGCTGACGACATCTTAACACTGGCAAATCAATATAACGACACTGTCTCAGAAAGACTTAGCACATGAAAAACAAGATCAGTGAACAAAGAGATGTAAACAGAAAATGTGCCAAATGCTGAATTTCATCTGAGGGTAAGCTGAACACGATGAAGATCAAGGTTCTTGGTTCTGTACAGCCTTGTGTGTTGAATAACAGGTATTGTAGGTAAGATGTGTGGAAATGAGCCAGGATATGGCTTCAGAAGATTGCTATTTATTCGTGATGTATTTTTTCATGATGTCTATCTCTTATAATGCAATAGAGATACAAAGTGAAATAAACGAGGAATGTCTAATACAGGTTGACAATACCTATATGTTACTCAATAGTGATTTAGAAAGTTCCAATTATACCAACCTCGTATTTTCTAAGAGTATTCACAAAAGCAGTAAGAGCTAAAAAGTACCTCTGTTACCACCTGAAGAATGGTATTTATTCATGATATATTTTTTTCATGATGTGTATCTCTTATAATGCAATAGAGGTACGAAGTGTAATAAACAAGGAATGTCTTAAGAGGTTGACAATTCCTATATGTTACTCAATAGTGATTTAGACTGAGTTCCAATTATATCAACCTTGTGTTTTCTAGGAGTATTCACAATAGCAGTAAGTGCTAAAAAGTACCTCTGTTACCACCTGGAGATTGCTATTTATTCATGATATATTTTTTCATGACATCTATCTCTTATAATGCAATAGAGGTACGAAGTGAAATAAATGAGGAATGTCTTAACAAGTTGACAATACCTATGTTACTCAATAGCGATTTAGAAAAGTGCCAATTATACCAACCTTGTATTTTCCAAGAGTATTCACAAAAAGAATAAGTGCTAAAAAGTAGCTCTGTTACCACCCAACCAATATTAGGTGCTTGGCAAGGTACTAGAGTGTCATAATTAAATTCTCTGCCAAAATTCCTCGGACAAAATCAGTCACGTGACCACCAATTGCAGGGTACTGATCGCGTTTTTAAAACAATTAGCCCTGTACTCTGGATGCTTATTTACATCGTCTGAAGAATTATGATGCCGACTTTACCACTTGACCAATATCAGTTTTTGCCAGGCAAGGACTTGTCAAAACATACTTTTAAATTTAAAAAACAAGGCTGACAACATCAATAGGTGACTCAATAATGGATTAAATGCTATTTTAACATTGTTGTATTATGTAAATATAAAGTAGAGTTGAAAGGGCAACAGTTACTGCTTAAAGTAAGCTATAAGCAATTCTTAACCAGTAGACAACACCAATATGTCACCTAAAACAGTGGTACATAAAAAGTCTCCAATATATCAACTTGTACTTCCTTAAATGAAGCCGTGCAAGAGTAAAACTTAGATAAGATCTGTAGGTTCTGTGAATGGATTAAAATGAAGTGAATGTGTGTGAAACTAAGAACAGATTTGAGGTCTGTCTCTTGAAAACAGATTTATAGACCCTTGTTAAATATATGAGGGGGTATCTAAAAGTTTTAAAGATCACCCAGAAGAAATACAGCCAGGAATCTACTTTTATTATGCCACATTTGAGTCATCTTTGCATGTGCAATGTGCTAAGTTATGCATTTCTACCACTTAAAATTTACTGTCCACAGGCCGACATTGTAGAGATCCAAAATTAGCCAAAATATCCATATTGTATTTCGCTAACAGTAAACATTTTCAAGTCATTCATTATTACGTCATAATGACGTCATTTGTCGATCGATTTCCATAATGTTGGTATCAATGGAAAGAGGAGATCCTAACCTATACTATGGTATTAAACTTTGAAATTTTTGGTGTGTCATCATAGAATTACTGGGCTGTAACCAATGCAGGGATTTGATCACGTCACGTTTCTTTGATTTCTTCATGCAATTTATCTGTTTAGCGACGGGAGGTTGTTGACATCTGACATCTGTCGACACCTGTTTAGAAAGTACAAATGCCATTGATATCATTTTTGAACCATAATGTACACAAGGACCAGTGACCATCTTGACAAAAGTTCATCTACATAGCTCTTTTCCTTCTTGGTGATCTTTAAAACTTTTTGATACCCCCTCGTAGATTGATTTATAAGATATTGCTCAGTACATTCTTACCAGTCTATGTATTTCAAAATAGTAAAAAAAAATGTATCTATGTTATCAGGGGGTACTTGCAGATCCACTTAAGCATGAAGTCTATTTGTCTAAGTGATGAATCATTAGATGCATCAACCAATATATAAAAGCTAGATAACTTGTGTTTCAATTTGATTCAACATTCTTTGATACATGGTAATACAAAGGTTTCAAAATTAGGAACTTCTCCAGTTCTAGGGATTTTCATCACTGGATTGTATTATGTAATCATTATCCAGTAGTTATTTTATTAGCTTGTGATATTTTGAAAGGAGTATTGATCAATGTGTGTTGCAACATTATTTTAAAACGAAACTTTACAATGATTTTTTTTCCACTTCAACTTCCAACTTCTAATTCCATGTATTGCTTTAAGTGCATTATAGCAAGAAGAAGAATGTTTTACTGAATTGAGCTGTAAACAAGGAATATGTGTTTACTATATAAATCATGTTTAAATCTGATATATTACTTGCGCTTTTTTATAATTTTACATGCAAATCGTTCCAATATTTATAATTTATTATAAGGCCTAAAAAATTGTTGTGTTAACCTTTTTCGACCAACCCTAAATCTGGCAAAAATTGGGTTGGATATTTTTTACAAATTTTTCTATCAAACTTCCCGTTTCTAGCACAGAAACTCACAATAAATGTGTTAAATTAACAAATCTTTGGTGTTCCGTCAGAAATAACGAATACATTTAAATGATCTTGTTTTGTCATCATATGACTTAAACATGCATTGTTTTTAGAGATTTTTAAGGTCAAACTCTCCTTCAGGAAAAGTAAAAAAAAAAAAAATTCTGACCGATCGACCCGACTTGATAATTTTTCCCCCAAAGTGCAACACAACAATTTTTTTCTTAGCCTTATTAGATCATTGTTATAAAAGATACATGGCCAGATTCAATTTTAAAGATCTTCATTAATAATCTGACCATGTATCTTGTGACAATTCTGTGCTTGTGTGATATCATTCCAATGTTTTTATCCAAGTTTTATTTCAATGTTATTGATTTTTAGTTATTTTATTTGGTGAAACATTTGCCCACCCAGAAAAAGTAGTTGTTTCGTAACTTAACATTTTTGTTTGAACCAATATTTAAAGAAATGGGTGTTTATTGTTACATATTGACGAAAACTAGACAAAATGTATTGACAATAATCTAGTACATCTTTAAAGTGTGTTGTTTTTAAAAATATTTTAGTTACATAAGTGTAAGCATCAATATGTGGCCCATGATGCAGACCTGGCAATATGTGTTTCAATTAGTTGATAGGTCTCCCCAATTTACAAATTGGTCATCCATTTAAGAAATGCAAAGAAAGTAAATTTATAAAACAATAAATTCTGTGAAAAATGCTATAAAATTCGGAGTAGAGCAATGCAAACATCAAGTGATAGCGTGAATGGATTGTAAACAAATGATGAACCGAGTCGTCAATTACACCTGGTAGTATTGTGTCAACTGATTTGCACACGTGCAATGCAGAAAACTGGTATCGATGTTTGTGAACCAGGGATCGATGTTTGTATTTATTTTAGTGATTAAATTCATTTGTGGAATCTTCTGTAAGTTACCAATGTAACTTTTATGAGGTTTGATTATAGATAAAACTGCAAACTTGTATTGAAATTAGGTCTCAGTATCACAAACCTTTGCTGTAATCATGACATTCCCATGCTACATCTTTCCCGGTGGTGGGGGGGGGGTTACTCAAATTTGGTTTGGGTAGGGACGTGCCTCTGGGAAATTTACCAAATACCAATTTTTAAGAAAAACAGACTCATCCATATACCAGATCTTCTAAATTTTGAGCCAAATTTATTCAAAAATCTCAGTTTTCTGTCCAAATTTGCTCTATTTTGGCAAAATTTTCTAACAAAATGAAAATGAAATTTTGCAACCATTTTACCGTTCAACTGGGTGGCCATACTTTTCGAGGTCTGCTCCTAATGATCTCCTGTCATCTATCTATACTATCTTTGCATTGTATCATTCATGTTTCTTTGTATTTTGTATATAGATGGACTAATAAATCTGAATATGAATATGAAAAGAAATGTCCAAATTTACAGCATTTGGCGCAAATTTCAGAAAATGTTGAAAAGAAAACCCATCAAAATACCTCATTTTGCGAAGAAAAAGGACCGATTGGAATACCAGAAAGACTGATTTTGCTACCCAAATATGCAGCACGTCCCCATAACCCCTTTTGCACTAAGTAGCCCCCCCCCCCCCCCCCCCCCCCCCCCCCCCGGGCATCTTTCACTTTCTTTGGTATGATGGACTTTGAAGTACCTATCCAACTGCTGGATACTGAAGTACAAGCTGGATTGGTTAAACCATACTTCCAGACATGGTCCAGTTTAAAAAGCATAGCTGCTACATGGTTGAAGGTTTTTCCCAAACTGGAGGAATAAGAAAAGACAAAGCACTACATCGGATTAAATCACATTCAAATCATATTTGTATACATAACAATTTAAGACAAATTTTCCCTATGTATTTTTAACAAGAATTCTGCACAAGTTGATTTTAAGTATTTATTTGACTTGCATTTACTTGTATTCAAGGCTGAAAACTACATTTCGACTACATAAGTTTATTGAATTTCCTGCATTGAAATATTGACTTAATGATTCAGATCCATCTCAACTCAAAAACTTTTCAAACTTGACCAAAATTTGGTGCCTGTAATGAATAAAGTACAGTTTTTGATCAAACTGTCCTTTAAATTGTACTACTCATACTGCTTTTTGTTCCTTAGTTGGATCCAATTAAGTATGTGCAGAATCAGACCCTTCAAGTTAATTGAAAAATAAACTTCTTGCGACTTTTTCCCCCTAGTAATATAAATTTGCATGTACGCAAAACTCAGGTTAAATATGTCTTCTACTGCAATGCTTACCCTCAAGTGCATTGACACCAATCTGAAGCTATATTGCCAGTTGCTTTTACGATAATCACTCACAGATTCCGTTTTGATGAGATGCTAGTTAATTGTACACACTTCCCTTTCGAGATTTTGTGATTGTTAAAAACGACCTTGTGGCTATCAACCCTCGATATATTTTATAAGTTACAAGTTACAGTCAGTGAATGACTGTTCTGTACCTGAAAACTAGACTGCATTCATCATCATTTCAATGCTTTGACGTTGATAGGATTGTACTCCTCATATCTAAAGTCAACATTGGTGGGTTTATTCATAACATAAAGTAAGTAAAACTCATCTTCTTCAATAACATTGAGTGCATATATAAGTCGTGACTAATCGTTCTCGTCTGTATTTGCCATTTGGAAGCAGTACTTGAATGTTCCCTGGCCCTTGTCCCCACCCACTTAAACCCATACTTCATTATCTGGTATTAGTCCATCATGCCATGTCAAGTTCCCTGTGCTGTAAATTTCGAAAAAAAATGTTGGAACAATTAGTAGACAAGATGTAAGGGCGATCAACAATTGCATGTAGTTGCTGAGAGTACTAGATGTTGGTCGAAATTTCTTCTCACCCCATATCTAATTAATTTAATCACCATACTCAATTATTAAGAAATCATCAATTTTGATTCTATTGAATCAGATACTACATGTTCAATTAAATAGATTAAATTGTAATATCATCCAAAAATTAAATTAAATTTTAAGCACTTCATTCTGCCACTGATGATGTGTGGCAATATTGATCTTGCATTTCCGTACTGAACATGCAGGCTGCGCTGTGATTCTTTCTCAGCCAATTCTTAAATTTCATCCTCAAATTTGAAATAATGAGAATGATAAAATATAATATTTAATTAAAAATTGGTCTTTGGTAAGCAAATCCTGCACCTCCAAGGGTGCATCAGGATATGCACTTTTGCTAGGCAAGTGAATACTCCTACTGTCTGCTTTGGCATTTCTCCATATTTCATAACTGAATGGACAGAGTTAAAGTTTATTCAGACCTTTACTGTAGAATACTGACTTGCTTTTAAAGACATCTTTAAGACCAACATCCATGGGAATAGCATTAGTTAACTCTGATCTGAAATGATCCAGTGCAGATGGTTCAACAACCTCTTTCTTGTTAGGCCTTATTAACCAGCAATGGAATATACCTAAAAACAGCTGCAAAGTGCAAAATTGTAATTCCATCCAGTATTTTGAGTAAAATTCTTGTCAACTTTCCCAGCCTTAATTTTGGCTGATGGCAGTCTTGAATCCATTAAAGCGCATGATTTGATCCTTAGTCAGAATTATGTTCTTGACAAATTTTCATAGATGTCTGCTCTTTTATACATAAGGTATATACATGTATTCCTTTTGATATATTTGCAGTTTGGAAGCAGAATTTGAATGTTCCCTGGCCCTTGTCCCCGCCCACTTTGAGCCAAACTTCATCTTCTGGTATGGCTTCCCGTGCCATGTCAATATCCCTGTGCTGTAAATTTAGAAAAAAATGTAACAATTAGTAGACAAGATGTAAGGGCAATCACCATGTGCATGTAGTTGCTGAGAGTACTAAATGATGGTCGAAAGTTTTCCTCTATCGCCATACTTGAGCTGTCCAGCAAGAATGTCCCCAGTGAAAACTGAATGCATCTGGAGTAGGCATCCACTCCTGTTCTTTGGCAATACGGTGGTAAAATGTCTGCTTCAAATTAGTGGAGAATTATTGTACATGTTATTTTCTTTTTGTGCCTTAATTTATCACCATACCAATTGTTAAAAAATTGTCAATTTTGATTCTATAGAAATATTTTTTTTTAATTTAATCAGATACATATTCAATGATAAACTTGTAATATCATCCAAAAAATTAAATTAACTAAAATTTCCTCTGAAGGGCATCCAATGAGAAAAGTATACACTCTAAGATATATTGTATGCAATTGGTTTGTAACCTTGTTGTATCTGTCTACAGATTCTGATTTGACCGCATAGTTTCATTTCTTTGTCCCGAGTTCTTTTATTTGACTGCATTTGTTGGTTACATTTGGAACAAATTATTCCTGGCAAGCAATGCTTCTTATATTTCTGTTTTTTTGTTTTTTTTCAGTTCTTCGTCCTGCCACTAGCAATGTGTGGCATTCTCTGCTGATCTTATGCATTACCGTACTGAACATGCAAACTGCACTGCAAGTCTTTCTCAGCTAATTCTTAAATTTCATCCTAAAATTAAATTATAATGAGAAAAATAAAATGATATGTTTACTTCAAAAGTGAAACAAACAGAAAATTTAAATCCTAAAATTTGTAATAATGAGAAAAAAATGAAATGTTTAATTCAAAAGTGAAAGAATGGCATAGAATTCCCAAAGATCTGCAATATCTTCGAAATGGTTACCATATTGTTATTTATGCAGAAGTTGAATTGTACTAATAGTACTAAATAAAAGTACAGATGGCACTGTACTATCAGAGTCCTATTAATCAGGGATATAAAAGATTCATAGTCATTCTACTCACCGTAACGTATTCACAAGGCGTTCACCTGTTGATACTGGCAATCTGTGTGTACTTTGATGAGCTATCAATGTACCTCAAACTGGCCCATTGTCATTCTCATATAATTTGTGTCAGCGGCACTAGCCAGCCACAATTCTTTCACCAAGTGGAAGCACTGGGATTGTTAAGGTTTGATTTACTGGTATTTAATATACGGTGCGCTGCCTAACCTCTCACGATTTCTGCTGTGATCGTCATTTTACTGCTTGTAAATTGCTAATGAGATACATAATAAGGCGCTGAACTATTATAGTCCTATTTATTTAAGTAACATAAAAAGTCAACATCAAAACCACCAGCAATGTAAAGTGTTTTGTCTTTAGGAATGAATGCTTCACCTTCAACAATATAGACGTAGAAATAAAATTGACAAGTATGTGTGTTAGTCCCCTGTTAGCTAAAAATACTCTCCATTAACTGCATTTTGGAAGTTCTGTATTCAAAGAGAGTGGTACCGGTAATCCTCATCCAGCATTGTGGATTTCTGTTTCAGAATCACACTGTACAAAAAAATATATAAATTTTGATTTCATAATTTCATAAAATTAATTTTTTTCTCATAATTTAATCAGATACACTACTTATTTTAATATTTAATGAAAAAAGATTAACTTTGTAATATCATCCTAATATAAGATTTACTAAATTATTCATACAATTACCTTTGAAGGACATGATTGAATGAGAAAAGTATGCACTCTTGAATATTTTGAATGAAATTTGTTATGTTATCTTGATATAACTGTCTATAGATTCTGGCTTTTCGTAAGACTACATTATTTTCCTATCTTTTGCAGCCACAGTACCTGGTGACAGTGGTGAAACCATATTTTGCATCCATATCTACTAGACTTTAATAGTTTACCTTGTCTGTTGATTTCTACAAAATGTTCATCCGTATCCCACTATGGTTTGATGGCACTTACCTTGTCCACCACAATTCTCAGTTCCCATCCATATTTAGAGCAATTTGGTATTTGGATATCTTCAATACTTACCTGACGCCATACTTGAGCTGTCCAGCAAGAACGTCTCCAGTAAAAACTGAGTGCGTCTGGAGTAGGCATCCGCTCCTGCTCTTTGGCAATCTGGTGGTAAAATGTCTGCCTCAAATTAGTTAGGAATCAGGGATTGCTTGCCAGGAGCTAGCTCATTCTCAGCTGAGATTGCTTGATTAGCAGTAGCTGATTCATTCGTAGGAGAGGTTTCTTGGTCGGCAATAGCTGGTTCATTCTCAGCAGAGTGTTGAATGTTGATTGATCAACTTTTCTCCTTAACCCACTGCAAATCAGAATCAAACATGTCCAACGTTTTAAACAGCTTCTTCTTTCATAAATTTTCTTGACAGCTGTTCTATAGTCTTATCACTGAATGAACAAGTCATTTTGACATCTTCTGATGTGTACTAGGTATCTTCTGTCTTGCTGTTAAACCAATGGCCTATTTGTAAAACAGGCCACCACACCGCCAAACCCTTGAACTGAGCCCACACTACTACCTCATTTTCTGGGGTTTTTTTTTCTTTCTCTTGTACGTTGTAGTGCCAGTCTGTGTAGTACGTAGATGCTTTCTGCGTCTTTTTCTTGTATTTTTGGGACTCTGATTGTTATTGTTTACCTCCATTGTGCACCACTAACGAAATAATTGAGCAGAGGGTAGTAATTAAGCTTAGTAGTAATGTTTGACCAGAGGGACATATGTTCAGCAACGCTTTCCAGCCATAAACTTGAGGTGTCACTCACTGCACTGAACGTCCACGATTCACGGGCGGTTCACATCATTTGGGGGGGGGGAATCCTCCTCGTAATTTACTATGCCAACCTTTTGATATGACGGGACATATATAATGAGTAATCATTGTGGATTTTGCTCTCCTTTTGTTGCCTCTTTTCTTAACACATGTACAAGTTGTTTTCTTTTCTTCAGATTCCTTGAAATCAAGAAAACCACCCATGGGTGCAAATGTGTGATTTGTTATCTCAATGTTTGCATCATGATAAGAATGCAAAAGGAAATCATTTAACTGGTAAATGCAATATCACAGAAAGGAACGGAACATTTTAACAATTGATTGAGGTTTTTGTCCAGAATGGAATGATTGATCATGTTTTTGATTTGCTTGATTGGTAAAGAAATTATGGTTACAATGCTGACATGATTTATAGGAAATTGATGGTGATGGTGATTGATTTACTCAATAAGTATGGTGCTGTAGCAGGTGTTACATATAAGTGTTTCATAGCATTCTGCCATATAGGAGTTTGGCTATTTTTCTTTGACTAAATATTTTCAAGTTGTGTGTTTAAGGGGCCCTGGATGTTTATGTGTTTGCCGTCTAATGCTTTTGCATTTACATTCAGTTGCAATCTCTCTCAATTCCCAACAGAACATTTAATTTTTTTTTTGTAATTGAAGTACAAATCTCCCGCGTTGAGGGAGCCTTGATATTAATGTGTTTCCTTCAGATGTCCTTTTCCAATATCAACAAAGGTGAAGCAATAATTTGCATCACACGCTGCCATCAATACAACAGAATGGGGTTTCTTGTAATTAAAGAACAAATCTACCGAGTTGTAATGTGTTACATCAGATTTCCCTTTTCCAATATCTGATGACTTGAAGACGGTGACGCTGAGGACTTGGGAGATGGTGACGATGATGACTTGAAGACGGTGACGCAGAATACTTGATGATGGGGAAGGGGATAATTGTGACGATTTGATTTCGGGTTCACTGCTCGCCCGTCTGCTCCTCCTGCTGCTCATCACCTAGACTGGCACTGGTGAGGCGAGCAGTGACCCGCCCAGTCTCTGGGTCTAGTGTCAGTCTCATGTTTAAGCTCAAAAAAAGGTCTATTTGGTAGGGTGTGAAATTGGAGGTAGGATGAAATAGTGGAATGTTGAAATTGCTGTCTATGATTTGATGCTCTGGATCTATTGTATACGTTGGTCTATGACGGGGGGTTGGCGACTGTCTCCAAGGGTGGTTGATGTGTGACGGGACGATGGTAGGCTTCATTGACTATATCTCTTCGGGATGGCGGGACGACTGGTGTGTAACTGTAGGTTCTGGTTGGGGCGCTGACGATGGACGGGATTGGTTGACGCAAGAGGAAGTGGTGACGTGGGACGTGATGGTGAATATAATGGCGAAGGTGATGGTGGTGACGGTCCCAGCCCAGCTTTGGACACCAGGGGCACTTGAATGAGGATGGAACTTGGAAGATTGTGCGCTTTTCTAAGATGGTTATGAAGCTTCCACTTCTTCTTGAATATTTGACCGCATTTGGGACATTGTGCTGGTTTCTTAATGTTGATTTATCGGTTTCAAATTCTGAAATTTAAAAAAAAAAAATTAACATGATTCAACTTGATATAGATACCGATGATGATGATACTGATGAGAATACTTTCTAAAATGAGAATCAATGGTATTTAGTCCGCACAGCATGAGAATGAGAATCAATGGTATAATCTACTAATAAGTTAATTTCAATATCCTGAACACTTCTCCTTATATTAGTACATCCCATCCCCGATGTGAATATTAGAATTCTAATTGCAATGGTTAGGGGCTTGACAGAAGGTACCAAACTTTCGCCCTCCGGAAGCTCAGCTAATGGAAGTTTCCCTTGACATGGTTTCTCCAGTGTTGTTGTGGGCCCGAGTCTGTCCTATGAAAATAAATTAAGAGCAGTAATGTGAAACCTACCTGTAATCATTTTCTTCACTTTGGAAGAGTGGGTCATGACCTTCCTCTGCAACCCCTGTCTCTTTGCATTTAACAGGCTCTTCACCTGAAGAACCGGCTTGTGGGCAATACCTTTCTGGTCTTCGAGAGACAGAAAGTTATAGAAGTGTGTCAATGACACGATATAGGTTTTTGTTGTTGTAGGCTTATGGTTCCTGTCTTGGCTTATCTGATCTCTTCACCTGCAGCACCCGCTTGTGGGCAATACCTTTCTGGTCTTCGAGAGACAGAAAGTTATAGAAGTGGGTCAATGACACAATGTAGGTTTTTGTTGTTGTAGGCTTATGGTTCCTGTCTTGGCTTATCTGATCTCTTCACCTGCAGCACCCGCTTGTGGGCAATACCTTTCTGGTCTTTGAGAGACAGAAAGTTATAGAAGTGTGTCAATGACACAATGTAGGTTTTTGTTGTTGTAGGCTTATGGTTCCTGTCTTGGCTTATCTGATCTCTTCACCTGTAGCACCCGCTTGTGGGCAATTCCTTTTTGGTCTTCGAGAGACAGAAAGTTATAGAAGTGTGTCAATGACACGATATAGGTTTTTGTTGTTGTAGGCTTATGGTTCCTGTCTTTGCTTATCTGATCTCTTCACCTGTAGCACCCGCTTGTGGGCAATTCCTTTTTGGTCTTCGAGAGACAGAAAGTTATAGAAGTGGGTCAATGACACGATATAGGTTTTTGTTGTTGTAGGCTTATGGTTCCTGTCTTTGCTTATCTGATCTATCGCTCTGTTTCCTCCAGATGTCCTTTTCCAATATCGACAAATGTGAAGCAATAATTGGCATCACACGCTGCCATCAATACAATGGGGTGGGTTTTGTTGTAGATAAGAACAAATCTCCCGAGTTGAGGGGGATGTTAATGTGTTTCCTTCAGATGTCCTTTTTCTAATGTCAACAAATGTAAAGCAATAATTGGCATCACAGACTACCATCAATACAATGGAGTGGGTTTTCTTGTAATTGAAGAACAAATCTCCCAAGTTGAGGGAGCCTGGATATTAATAAGTTTCCATCAGATTTTTTTTTTCTTTTCATTACCTGCAGTTCCCGAGTTAATTCTTCAATGGAAATAATCGAAGTTATATGTGATCATAAAAATATATAAAATCTAA
>JXSR01S066013.1:31806-43985 GCA_000969725.1 Ophiothrix spiculata | reverse complement strand
CCTTATACTTTATATGTGTAAAAGGCAGTTACTTCATGTAGGGACAAGAGGCAGTAGACACAATGTAATTAATATTACGTAATGTATCATCGTATTATTAATAATAAGGTGTGCATATTAATTAATTTTTCACTAATATAACATCATCACTGTAAAATATATTTGTGTAAATTTCCATTTTTGTTATGACCGTAACATTTTACTTACATCATTTTAAGAAGTTATATAAATAGATGTATATTATAATGAAATTCATTATGAATTACAGAAAAGGTATGTATCTCTGTGGGGAAAATTACTCAATGGAAAGCGGAGCTTCTGCATGAAAACCCCCAAAATTTAGCAAAACAACAGAAATATTTCCATAACTAAAAAGTTATCGAAACAAATTGACTGCATGAGCAAAATAGTCAACACTGTGTACTGGTGTAAGTATTAGAAAATGTATGTTGGAAACCAAGACTATTTCAATCTTTAACATGTTTAATCTAAATATGAGTGAGGTTGATAGATTTACACTTTGAAAAAAGTTAGAAACTAGCAAAACCACTACAAACTAACAAAATGACATGATGTAACTTGTAAGCCCGAAACATTTGCTGTCATCCTCTATAACTATCAAGAAAAATGAAATTTATTTAATTGCATTGCTGCGGATTATAAAGATCAAACCCTTATGAATTAATAAGAATGATACTCTATTGAAATCCAATTGAAACGTCTGTTGCCTTAAACCATCAATATATCACGGTAGTGTTTAACTTAAGAAAGAAATACAACCTTTAAGTCTAGATATCAACATCGCAATCATTATAAAAGGCACTCTTAAGTGCCTTGTATATTATCCCCTCAATCCAATGAAATTATGTGCATATCTTGTTAACACCGCACGGCCTGCGGGATATGTATGATTGAAAATTATATCGTTGGGAATTAGATTTACCTTAATTTACTTGGAAGACCTGAAGGCACGACTGACTTCCCAAGTTTGCGCTAAACAAATATGCCTATATATTGTACATGGTATTATGAACAAAATTACATCATGTAGAACATATAACCTGGAGGTCCAATAAAAGGTATCGCTCGGTGAAAAGTATAAGCAATTACTGAATCAAAGCACTTAAAGTATTACGGCAATTGCAACCAGTGTTATAACGCCAGCATCAATTTAATTGAGCTTGTTTTGTAGTCTTTAATTTAGCTTCATAAACTGATCTGTTCTTTCCGCTATATAAACCAAACAAGTGTTAAAATTTACTATTTCTTTTTAGCATGCTTAGTGTTTACACTTGTAAATTTTATTTCAATGTCACATATCGATAATTCTTAAATGAAGCATAAAAGTCGGTTTTATATTAAGTTTAACAGTTTAAATACATGAATTCCATGCAAAAATCATGGAGCATTTTTTGGAAACAAAATAATTTGATAACTTAAGCGAAATCTGTGTAGGCGAAATCTAAAACTGTCAGAGAGCAGATTATTATCATAATCCAGTTAAGCTGTTTGGCTAAAGACAATCATGAAAAGTCGCTATATCTACCGCTGATTGATTAAGGAACTATCTATCGCTGATACTCGATTTGATGAAGTAGCTATCTACTGCTGATACTGATGTTGATGAAGTAGCTATCTACTGTTGATACTGGTATTGATGAAGTAGCTATCTACTGTTGACACTGGTATTGATGAAGTAGCTAGGCCTATCTACTGCTGATATTGGCATTGATGAAGTAGCTACCTGCTGATATTGGCATTGATGAAGTAGCTATCTACTGCTGTTACTGGTATTGATAAACTATATCTACTGCTGATACTGGTATTAATGACATGAATGAAGTAGCTTTCTACTGCTGAAACTAAGTAGCTATCTACTGCTGAAACTGGTATTGATAAAGTAGCTATCTACTGCTGACACTGGTATCAATGTAATGTAGACACCGACACTGGTGAAGTAGATATCTTCTTCTGATACTGGTGTTAATAGAAAAACAATGCTGCCGGTAGCGGTATTGAATATCTACCACTGATATACCCGTATTGATAAAGTAACTATGAACTTTACCACTCCTACTGTTATTTACCACTACTGTGTTGATGAAGTAGCAGTTTGCTGCTGACACTGGTATTGATGAATTGATGAAGTCGCTGCCTACTTCTTACATTTGTATTGATGAAGTAGTTCAAGTTCAAGTCCAAATTTATCTGTCGTTGATACTATGAAGCAGCTATCTACTGCAAATTCACTGTAAAATACCTACGGTTCAAAATGACAGTTTTTTGGGGGTATTTGAAAACTCAGTACCGTCAAATACTATGTCTATTTTTAGTCTACCGATTAATTAGCTATATCTATCACTGATGGTTTCAATGAAATTCTGGTAACAGTTCTCTATTTCTAAACATGTCTGCACATGGTAGTAAAATTATTGTAGGCCTAAACTAAAACTATAAGTACTATTAGACGTTCAGCCTACATTTATTAAAACAATTCTTAAATCGAAATATACTAATCTAACATAATGTTCATATTAATTTAAAATAATAACGTAGACGGAGCAAACTATCAGCCACAAATTCCATCGCCTAGAATAACTTCATCAACATTTCAGTATGAAATTCATAGCCAAATTTAACACTTTGATCATGAAGAAGAAAAAAACTTGTCAATAGTATATGGTTTGACTTTTAAACTCATTTCAAATGTAAGTCAAGACGAAGATAAGTTGCAATGAAAATCAAATCAAATAGTACTATGGTGCATATACCAACACTCTGGTTGTGATTATTTTGAGTTAAAAGCTACAGACGCAACACTATCAGCGAGAGAGTGCCCGTTAAGTTCCCCACAAATACTGGGCTTTTTCTCGCTCTTGTTCACGCGTCTGAATTTATTCTGTCTTAACACTTGTTAGAGGGATATCTAGCACTCTAACGCATAAACATACATTGGTGAGAATAAAAACTGAAGAGTTTTTAAGTTTCAAAATAACATACTCAACAACCTAAAATCTGGCAACATTTACATAAATTAGTTTGTTTGAAAAACTTGTCACGCATCAAACAACAATATTTTGCGTTAAAAAAAACTCCAACTCTCATTACTTAAACTTTGCGAGGAAAACAAATTTCCGAAAAATCCATTATTACAAAACTTGAATCATGAAATTAAATCTTCACAAAATGTGGCAATTTTGGAAAGAAAGCACTCATTTGATGTTAATACACTGAAAAGTAATAATGCTGCAATATACACTATTTGAATTCGCAGTGAGATCAGGAAGTGCGTCGAATTTGTATTTAAGCATTGTTAAGGGAAGTAAAAGTTGTAACAGTCTACCGAAACAAGTCTTTTCCGCTTGGAAAAGGAAGGGTCAATTTTTGATCATGAGTATAAGGGTAAATTAAAATAAGTTAACAAATCCCATTATCTGCAACCCGATTACACTACCTTCTACCCAATCCATGGTCTCAGGCACTGATGGCGCGTCTCGATAGAATTCACAGGTCAAAGACGCTATGGTGTGATTGAAAAAATGACCCCAGGATTCATGAAGCTTTATAGAGCCCATCAGCTAGAATTGTGGTTTGCAAAACTTGGTTGCAGAGTAATCGAAAATCAACCGCCGAGAGAAATCTAGAGATGAAAAATTTGGATTGGCGTCAAGAAAAATGGGGATTGTTATTTTCTGTATTTTTTAAGTGAATCATGAAACAAGATTGGTAAATTGGATTCACTATTGCAAAAGTACTCAATTGCAAAAGTACTCAACTTCTTCTTTGTGGAAGAATAGAATTTTCTGATGGCAAAAACGATTGTCAAAATACCTTTTTCTATAGGTTAGAGCAACCTTACAAATATTTTTAGAGCATGGAAAGTATTTCTTTATCACTTACTCCGCCAGAGAATGTTAATGTTGGTTTGAGTTATTAATGCATAGGACTTCAAAACCTTAAAAGTGGAAAATTCCTAACCCTTTTTCAAAATGGAAGCCAAAATAGCATATTTTCATTGTAAATCATTTACTAGTATAACAACTGGTAAATCGCTTAACTCCCGAAGTTATCATGCTGAAATGGTTTGTGGATCATTCAGTAATGGCTTCTGGAGATATACTAAACCAAATAAATCAAAATAAGGTCATACACATGTTTCAAATTCAAAATGGCCGCCAAATAGGCTGCCGAACAGCAAATTTTCATAAAATTCAAGAAAACAAGTCTTTGTAGTAACTAATATCATGAATAATCAATAGGAAGAAACAACTACATGTAGGGCTACTGCAAGATCAATTGTACACAAATAATGTCATTTACATATTGCAAAGTCAGCATAGCACACACATTAGGTCCAAAATAGCCACCAAAATACGCTTTTGTCGCTCAAAATGGATTAAAGCCATTAAAACAGCACTGAAAACATGAAAATCAAAAATCAAAATAACCAATGAAAAAGGCGTTAAAGATTAGAAAAGATCAAAATTTCTCTAAGAGGTGTTCCTATAACATCTTTCAAATCGAATATGGCGCACATGGACCCAAAATCCATATTTAAAGCTCAAAAATAGGTTAGATGTGCATAAAACGGTATTGAAAACATGAAATATTCAAAGTAATCAATGGAAAATGGCTTTGAGGATTAGAACAGATCCCGATTTCTCTAAAGGATGTTCATATCAACTTTCAAATCCAATATGGTGCCCATAATGTGGTCCAAAATGGCCGCCAAAACATACGTTCGTCGCTCAAAATGGATTAACGCCATTAAAACAACAAAAACACACACACAAATTGAATAATTAATAGTAAATGGCTGCTTTAAGGCTACAGTCCCTAAAAACGTCTCGCTCGACTGAATTTCATGTTTACTGCAAGTTTTTACCTACTTACACCTATCAGAATATCACAATTTTTGGCATACATATTGAATATGGTCTTCAATTTATACATGGAACTTTACTAGTGATTTCACGTCCATTATTAAGGTCAAAACGACGCCTAAAGACTACTCCCTTTTTTGCCGAAACCTCATATTTTCATGATGTTCGAACAATTCGACTGGTTTCAAATTTTGACAGATTGTAGGCTTGATACTTCTTATTGAATTACAAACAATATTTTATAAATACGTTGAGTTGATTTTGAATGATAATATAACAAACCCGCGTTGTTTTGCCCGAAAATCCGGACGTGAATTACGACTCTGAGTTCGCCCTGTTTGAGCTGTGAATTGCCCGTTTTAAGAATCTACATTATCTACATTTTGTCTGATATCTGGATATACGCATTCGCATAATTTACTTACAAATTGAGCATTCCAATGAGGCAGACATTGCAATTTTTATGTAAACAAAAGAAAAATACGGCATTCTAATGTTTATGTTTTAGATTTTAGTTCTCGATCTCAACGCTGCCTTGATAGCTCAGCGGTAGATCCCTCGCTTCGTAATGCATGACTAACCCCTGCCATAATCCATGGTTCAAATCCCCGCAAAGGCAGTGGAAACTATTTATCTTTTCATGATTAAAAATAGCTAGGATTCACATTTTCCTGAGCAGATGGATTCCCTTTACCCTTAAGGATTAGAACAAAAATCTAAATTTTTTCTGAAGACTGTTCTTAAAATCTTGAAATCCAATATGGTGCCCATAATAAGATCTAAAATGGCCGTCAAAATCCATTTTAATGATCAAAAATAAATTAGAAATAATTTAAAACATACACTTTTTAAGACAAACAATAGAAAATGGATTTGAGAATGAGAAAAGGTCGTAATTTCTCTAAAGGATATAAATGATAAATAACTCAAATACTGGAACTTACTTTTACCTAACATTCTGTAGGCAGTCTCGCCCGAAATTGTTCTTAATATGAAGATGTATGTTCTCATTCATCCAGCTGTAATAAATATAAATGATAAATAAATCAAATACTGGAACTTACTTTTGCCTAACATTCTGCAGATAGTCTCGCCCGAAATTGTTCTTAAAGCAATACTATAAGATTTTGATCAAAAATGATTTACAGTAAAAACAGCATAAAATGAAGGAATGGGACTATCTAAAAGTGTTTTCAAGTGTATTTTGTCAACAAATTGTTTTATCATTGAAAAATTATGGATAAAAAGGACATGCATGCTTTCCTATACTAATACATGAGGAATTAAATTCGGGATCCCGAATTTAATTCAACAAATGGCCATAACAGAAAAAGTAGACATATTTAAGCCAAATCATTTGGAGGGTATTAATATCTACCTAAACCAACCCCAATAAGCTAAAAAAAAATCAAAAGTCATGGGTGACAGAGGGCGCTTCGTTTTTAACACTTTATAGTATTGCTTTAATATGAAGATGTATGTTCTCATTCATCCAGTTGTAATAAATATAAATGATAAATAAATCAAATACTGGAACTTACTTTTACCTAACATTCTGTAGGCAGTCTCGCCCGAAATTACATACATCTTCATATTAAGAACAAGTACTTTCTGCAGACAGTTTTGCAAGAGGAATAGTTTGAGACCATTTTGAACTAAGTCGGGCATTTTTGAAATTTTGGACTCCCATAAGGCCAGTTTTGTGACCTCTGATATGACCTTTCACATTTTTGGCTATAACTTCACAACTATATTTCAGAGTCAGACGTGGGTAAAAGTATACTTTTTCTGCTTCCTTGTGATGAGAGGAACATGTTGGTGTGGTTTTGAGCAAGATTTGACCAATTTTGAAATCTCACCTCTTGTTTTGGCAGCCATTTTGTTTTATGCAAATTAACCAACTTTTAACAAGCTTACATTTTCTTTTTAATCATCATCATGATCATCAACCAAACAATTAGCGTTCTAAGGTATACGTGTTGCATAATGGAATCAATCATTTCCAAATTCTGTTTTCCAGTTTGGTCATTTTAAGGTGCGAATGAAAAAATGGATTTTGAGAATAATGAAGGAAAAATGCATTTTATTTTAATTATTATACATATATCAAGGAAAATCAACTGCTTTGACGTTCTATCTCAGATCTTTATTGTCAAATTCGCTCGCTCTTTGAAATGCCAATTATACTGTTGGTTTGGTGACCACTTCTATATCAGAGTTGTGCATCATCAAACAAGCCGTATATCAGAGGAGATCTCGATATGATGCAGTATCCGATGCCATTTCATTGGGATACATCCATGTAGCGATTACAAACAACGATTATAACGTCAAAGGATTTCCGATGGAATTCTAATTGGAATATATAAATTGGCTTGCGGAGAAGCACATTGGATATAGAGAAAACATTTTAATTGTTTCATATTTCGTTGGATATCTACTGAAGATAAATGTTGAGCTTTACCTAATCTAGATTGGTTAAGATTACATTCTAAAACATAAAACTTGACTCCTTTTCCATCCGAAGAACCAATTTCTTTGTTTTTAGATATATTATCTTCTGAAAATGATGGTATATGATAAATAAAAGTACAATTTAATGTAAGCACATTTTATAATTATTGCTGATCAATTTATGTCTTTAAACAATCTTTGAATTTAGCCTTTTTCACATGTACAATAGTTTAAAGTTGATATTGTGGATATATGATTCACTAAAAATATAATGAATATCAAAAGTTTTTTGTAATATTTATGTAACCTGTTTCAAGTGGTGTCAAGAAACTGAAACAAGAAAATAGAAAAGTATAGCAAACCTATTACTAGATGGACCATGAAACCATATCAAAGCATGAATGCAAAGTACAATCTAAATTCTCAACTTAAAGCAGCAAAAATAGTATTATGCACTCATGAAACTATGCATTGGATGAGTAAAGTCCCCGTTGATTATCGTGATATGAATAATGAATCTACTTCGGGTTATGAAAACTTGTTGCTGAAATGGCGGCATCATGGAGATATTTGGCGCGCTTCTTACTCTTTTAGCAAATGTTGAAGTTTGATGTGACCTTTCGGCGTAGTCTTACTCCCTAGCCAAAGGCTACTAAGAGGCAGCGTTGACCATTAGCAAAAACTGTGAATATTCGTGTCTGTCCTGGCTGAAATCTGACCCTTGCAGAATTCCCCTTTTTCAGCAGAAACGGATCTAGTTCTGCTTGAAATTCTTGAAGGTTTCTTTCACTGTTCATTTCCATATTTATCAATTGGTCACGGAGACAGGCTTTGAATTTGTAAAATAAAAGGTGTGATCCTGCGGATGACTTACGCTATATCTTTCAACCTTTTAAAGTAAAATGCAGAATCGACATAGTGTGCGAGTTTTAACGCCTATATTTCCTAGTCAATGTGATGCATAATATATACAACGCAATCAACTGTTTCTAAAATCTAAACTCTGCTTCGTGATCATTATATTTGTTCATGCAGATACAATGTGCAGAAGTTAGCTTCATTTCAACAATTGCCCATATCTTTGCCCAGTGTGTCACCAGCTTGCTTTTGTCTTGTAATAGACAGTACATAAATGCATCGCGCTTCAATGTCAATTGTGTTTTATTGTTGTTTTCCTGAATTATGTTCCTAATTGTTGCAACATTGCTATTTCGTTTATCAAGAGCATTGCTATTTTTCAGATATTACTGGTCCCCCAGCCACGATCCTCCATATTGTCATGATTGTTGTCTTCTATTGTTTTGATGTTATGTACGTTAGATGATTTGTTGTTTTGTTTGATATGGACATAATAATTATAATTTTCAAATCAAACAAGACAACAATAAGGACAGGCTCAAAATTACTCATAATGTTAGTGAGATAATTTGTTTAAGTCGCTTTCGAATTTGGCTCATAATTTGATTCTTTAATCTTGTTAGATAATTAATTTTAAAAAAGAGGATGGCATAATCAGTAAATGTTTCGGGTAATATTCATGCAGATATCATGTCTTGCTTAGTAGTATCATATCAGATCTGATTTTAAACAATTGTTACTGATAAATCGTTTATGTGGTTTGTGAAACACCAAGCTCAATATAAGTATCGTAAACAGTTAAAATATTATTTTTTGCAAAAAGAGGAACTGCATGAGATCGATAATAACGTTCCTATTGCCCATTTTTGTAGTTTCATCTTATAAGTATTTCCCCAAATTAAAATTGCATAGCGAAGATATGATGATACAATGTACAATAAAGTGTGCAGAATACGAGTAGGAATACTTTAGTTTGTTCACTAATGTTTCTCGATATTGTTTTTACGAAGCAATCGATATGATTTTTCCAAATTAGACCTTTTCCTCAATTTGAAAACGCCACTTTAGTTATCGCCACGCTAATAAAATTATAGCTAATCTTACATTTTGACGAAATAGAGATTTTTCAATGATAAATCAGCTCTTTAGATTAAGGGACATAAGGGACATAAAATATATATGACCTTGAACAAGTTCTTTAAAGTCAAAATGAAAATTGCCTAACTCAAGTTTCTTAATTTTCTTAATTTTGTCAAAATGTTAGAGAGGCAAAAATTGTATTAGCATGACGATATGATAATGGTTATCCCAGATTTATATTTTTGTAAAGCAATTAATTGCTTGCTTGCTTACTTGCTTGCTTAGTTTGATGGTCGATCGATTAGATAATTGGAGTGCTTAAATGATGGAGTTAAGTTAGTTGGGTGGTTTAGAAAGTTTTGTTGGTATGAAATACTTTTTAAAACATTTTTTTTCGTTCTTGACATTTGAATTACGGAAAGAATTATGTCGGATAAGTACGATTTTCGTGGGTAAGACATGCATTTAATTTCAGTATAATCATGATAATCATTGTACAATGTTGTACGAACATTAAGATAAGTTTAACTGGTTAGAATTAACAACTCGCTTTGGTTTTCTCATGTTTCTCAGGTGAATCTCAAGTTAACGTGACACTTCGTTTTGAATTCCAGATCATGTTATTCATGGCTCTATGAATTAGGTCAATGTTAACAAACATTGCTTTCCACCAAACTGAATTTGTTCTAGATTTTAACCTAATTATTCAACATAGCGTTTTCGTGCTGGTTCAAGCCATTAACAGTAGGTGGTGTAGTTTAAGGGCGCTGAAATCGGTCGAAGAGAAAAACTTAGCAAATATATCTATTCCGTACAGTCAAATATCGTGGATATTTCAACAAAACCTTCACTCTTATGAAAATATTTCGTACCAATTTAAAACCAACAAAAGTCTTTTGCTAGACTCGAGGACTGCTTTTTCATTCCGCTCAAATGGCTCGTAACAACAATGCGTAAACACAATGGTAAAGATACTGTATAGAATCAATTGTTAGGTTGCGATTCCTTACGCCTTACCAGAAAGCCATAGAAGCTAACATTTTGATCAACTTTATTCGTGTATGTCTCCTGATTAAGTTGACAAAAAAGACCATAACCACCCTTTATTGCTAATGTTTGTTTTCTATTGGACCTTGCATTTCAGCTCTTTTGCATTTTACTTAAATTGTCTCAAGGACCAATTGAAATACGTATTGAGTATCAGTGCTGTATTCTAGGGCGTGAGTAAAAAGCGTGGCCAGGGCGACGATGTACGCGGCAACTAGCTGCTGAGTTTGCCAGTTACACGTCGCTTTACATGACAGTGTTGACAAGATGATGTAGGTTCGCATGAGATTTAGCTATCCCGCAAAGAAACTTGTTGCCAACATTATGCATGATTTAATTTTAGAGGTGCCTATGAAAGAATTGCAATCAAACATGCACGTTTTGATACGTGGCATTATTGACTTACATTCTGAATTGAAATTATAGTCATCAAAAACACGATATTAATACAAAAATACAATTTGGTAAAACCAAATTGTATTTCTATAGGCTACCTCTCTGTACGTCTATTATACCTATCTAAAATTCAGAGACTTGAATGATTTGAAAGAAAGTCTTCTAGATTAAGACGTAAATCTCTCGTGTACTTTCTAAGTCAATAGTAGATTCTTCTTTTTTCCGTCAAAAGATTTATTTCAAATAAATATTATTGACAAAAATATAATCGACAGTTGACTTAGAAAGTATAAGCGCACAAGAGACTTACGTAATAATCTAAAATACTTACTTTCAAATCCAAAAAGTTTTGTCCTTTTAAACAATTAAGTATCCTCAGATTTAAAAATAAGTTACAGGATTTTAGTGAATTTGTCATCAAAATTAACTCCTGAAAATTTTGCAATTTTCAAACATGCAAAGTCTCAATGGGTTACTTTTATGACTTTCTAGTATTTATCCAGTAAAAAATATATATTTCATTTTGAATTTTGTATTGATAAAGCAGCAGCTATAGCTGATTCATGCAGTATCAACTTCAGCATAGCTACTTTATCAATACAGGTAACAGGGGATAGCTATACTAAACTTAATTAATACCAATCTCAACAGTAGATAACTAACTGAAATTTGACCTATTTGTAACGAAAAATCACGATTTTTAGATCATAATGCCTCTACTCAGGTATAATTTTTGCAAGGTGACAGAGTAACAAAATGAAAAATCACCCAGTGTTTTAAATTGCATTTCCCTTAATTTGATGTCTAATACGACATACTTTATGCATATAACTTAGGACAAATGACCCCCTATTTTTAATGACCCCTTCCCCTAAAGATAAGATTCCCCAGCCCCTACCCTTCCTTACTTTTTTCAGTAAATATTTACACCAATACCTACCATAATCAGTTGAAATCAGCCTCTTTGCATTTTTTGTAGAAAAACCGTTAAATAGGGACACTAAATGGAGATTCATACAGTATCAATTTCAGCATAGCTACTCCATCAATACAGGTAGCAGGAGATAGCTGTACTTAACCAGATCACCTGTAGATATAGCTTCTTTATCAAATTATACCAGTATCAACATTAACTTTCTTATCAATACCAGTCTCAGCAGTAGATAACTACTTCATCAACATGATCAATACAAGAATCAGCAGTACTTTATCAGTATATCAACAATATAGGTTCTACGAGTAAAAACGGAAGTTGGTTACTTTGTCAATAACAGAATAAGCAGTATCGACAATTATAGATAGCTACTTCACTAATCATAAATGTATTTTATCATTATCTGTTTCAAAAGTAAAACACCCATAAAACTTGATATTAAAATAATGACGATTGAATATATTAATCAAATTATCAACAGTAGAGAGTTAGCTCACTAATATCATATATGAGTAGTAGATATGTGT
>JXSR01S066002.1:58886-74411 GCA_000969725.1 Ophiothrix spiculata | reverse complement strand
TGACAAGATGAAGTTATGTAAGCCTTTTAACCTACATTGCTTAATACTTGCCGATATATTACCTCGCGCGTTATGTGTTATCCGCTTTCTTACTGTCTCTTTTTGTAATTGACATGAAGGACAAACTTAAGTATTTAAAGGCGCATGGCTAACTTGTAGTATTCAAAAGAGCCCTATTTTTTATATAGTAGACTTAAACTATTTAATTAGAGGGGAGCGTGGTCGAGCTGTTAGAGCACGGGTCTAGTAATGCAGAGGTTGTGGGTTCCAGCCCCGGGTGCAGGCGGTCTACTTGCTCCGTGGTTCGGAAGTTACGTTAAGCCGTTGGTCCCGTGTACGAATAGACTCATTAATGGGGTATGCTTGTCATGCAAGTACAGTGTAGATTGATTGATCGATCGATTGATTGATTGATTGATTGATTGATTGATTGATTGATTGATTGATAATTAGGAGCATGATCTAGTACAATATTTAAAATTGAAAGGTAATCGCTCTAATTCGACGTATTTGACAATCATTTGCAGTCTTTACATGAACAGACTTTAATGTTCAATTTTGAGCAGTTTAGAAATATTAGAATTCAAGTATGTATTAACCTTCATCTTCCTAAGAAAAAGTAGCCATTTTTGGCCAAAGTCGGTCTGGAAATACTTTGTGACGACATAATTAAGTAACGCCTCGACTGATTTTTATGATCTTGGTATCAATGGAAAGAAGAGTCCGTACCCTATACTATAGTATATAAATATTGAATGCCTGAGAGTGTAATAATAGTACAACAATATCATGAGGTCAAATTTTGACTTTTCTATTTCACGAGGCGTAGCCGAGTGAAATGGATCAGTCCAAATTTGATCGAATGAAATATTTTGTACTATTGCACGTGCATAGGCATTCAATATTTGTTTTATATCATGATATCACACAGGTTTATTTCTTGCCGTGCAATGGAAAAAAAATTGCACTGCTCAAATGACTGCAATCATGATATAATACCAAACAATCTTACTTTGGGGGTCCCAATTTGAAAATCACAGGGGGTGGTAACCACCCCCCCCCCTCAGGAAGAAGTGTTACATAAAAAAAACCCGACTGCATTTTTTTTTCAAAAGATAATTGTACCCAGTTCAATAAGGAAAATCCGACTCTTTTTCCTCTTAGTTAGAAATATAATTTGTTTCAATTCATCTGTATGGATGATTCTCATGATCAAAAGTTCTGAGCAAATTAATGTCATCCCATCCTACGATTGTAAACGTATAGGATAAAGTGAATGGGTATAGAAGTTAGTGCTTGCTCCAGGCAAAGAACATTTACATTTAGCAGCGGGTATTTAATAAAATGACTTTTTTTCTTTTCCTCAATTTTCGTACAATCATGCTAAGCAATGTTATTATAAAACATAATAACTGTCATTTCTTGATATGAAAGTGAAAATCACTTTTCCCGCTTTTTTTCTTTTTTTTGCGACTTTGCGATTAGCTTGGTAATAGTATTTCTATTGCCAAAAAATACTTAAATACGGGAAGGTACAATATCATCTTCTTCTTTATCATTCGTGTGCTGCACACATTTAACGGCAAGCAGTGCCGGATTTACCCTTGCCAGGGACATTGGCCAGGCTAAAATTCAGGGGCCCCTGGCATAAAACGAGGCACTCGTACGAGCCCCAAAGGCAAAATTGACCTGCAGGGTTGTATTCACCTGTCTGAAGTGACATGGGTGTTTCGTTTGTTATATAAGGAACTTTTCATGTAGGGGGTTATTTTGGAATCCTACATTCAAAAAAATGAATCATTAAGTGCAAAATCAGGAAACTTCATTTTCATTCGGTTTCAACGGGAGGCCAATAAGACATTTGTGAGTTGGTAACCCTAACACAACTAAAGAAAAGCGTGAAATGTTGAAGAAAACCATAACAATTTTGAATTCTCCGTCAAAATTTGCGAGGGAAGCGAGCAAACGTTTGCATTTTAATGTTAAAATTCATTGAAAGATTCTTAGGGGCGGCTTCAAAACTCAACCGGCGGTTGTCTGCCGGTTCTGGGCGGTTCTGGGCGGTTCAACCGGAATAAACAATAGCCAACCGCCCAGAACCGCCCAGAACCGGCAGACAACCGCCGGTTGAGTTTTGAAGCCGCCCCTTAAAACAGGCAATAAAAATAAGAGGAACATTGAATACACTATGATTTAGGAGACATCCAATTATCTAAATGTGAAGGAGAAGCAACATGAAAAGGGGATGATTAGGGACAAGCAGTGGGGCTATCGTGAGCTTGTGAGGGTGGCATCCTGCGCAACCATAATGAAAGATCCCGCATACTTGATTTTACTTATAAGGTCAGGGCTGCTTAAGGATCCTGCCTGGTGAATCCTGGTTGGATCACAAGAAAAAGTCCCCGATGGAGTTCGGGGGGATGCAGTGTACACTACAAATCAGATGAAGCGTTTGTCCACTCTGTTGTCCTTTTCTCAATAAAATTATTGTTTTGGCTGTAAAATTGTTGGAATGGTGTAAAAGTTTTATTATATTTATATATCAATTTGAACTGGACATATGTAAATATTTGATCGCTTTTAGATCAATTGAAATATAATTTTGTTTTAACTTCAAATGATGCTACAATGTAGTATTTGTTACCACTGAAGATATCCTTATTTAAAAACATTAATGCTTGGGCCCATGGTATTAAATTTAAACTAAACCATTTTAAAATCACTTTCATTTCCCTTGCAAATGAAAAAAAATGAAGCTATTATCTACTTGAGTTGAATTTTGAACGCGTATCTGACAAAATATATTTATGCAAAGCCTTTTAACCTACATAGCTTAATCCATACCAACACATTGCCTCGCGCGTAATGTGTTCCGTTTTCTCACTCTCACTGTCTCTTCTCATTATTGACATGGAGGTCGAATCAAGTGTTTAAAGGCGCCTGGTTAAATTGCAATATACAGAAGCACGTCGACAAAAATATAGCAAATGTTTTTGGCATATGTCAAACATGTAAGAACATTTATAGTACTGCCGGAATACTTATACCTAAAAACAGTCTCATGCATTGCTAGCTATACTATTAGTATTAAATGTGTATATAATAGATAAAAACTTAAAGATCAAGTCATTTTGTATACACTAGTCAGAGTGTAATTAGCATATTAGACAGACAAAGTAATTGCAATATTACTGTAATCAACTTTCCTGCTTTAAGGAAGTCGCAACACTTTCTTGACAACATACCTGTAATTCTAGAATAGATAACTGTTTCATAAAACTATAAACATGTTTAACATCAATAGTGTGCATTAAAATCATATTTTCCCTATCAATAGTTCGCAATTAAGACCGAAATATTATCATTTTGATACTATGCTTTATAATCTAAAACAATATCAGATTATAAAACAATATTTGAAACTAAAAGGTAATATATATAATCCAGCACATTCGATACTAACAAGAGCTTTAGAATATACACGTAACAGTCATGTAAACCAGGGAGGCCCCATATGCATGCTATATTTAACATTTTTTCAAAGCTATAAGTTTGATTGCACCAGAAAAGACAACAACTAAGTAGTTTTTAATTAAAATTACAAAGACATTAAAAAAAGGATACATGTGGTGAAGACGCAAAAAAAGAAGGGAAAAAAGATAAGCAAGCCAACCCTTTAAAAAACAATCCATATCTATTTTTTCGACTTCTTTCTTTTACTTTTAGAATGAATATTCACAAACGCTCTGTGGAGAGAATGTAAGAATTGATGTTCTTCTAAGGTATTGGCTTAGCTTACTTCCTGCCTAAATGTTTTAGTGCAGTGGTAGGCCACCTTTTTACCACTGCGGGGCAGAACTGATATGTGATTTTTTCGCGGGCTGCACCAACAGCAGGATTATATGAAAAGAAGTTAAGAATTGATGTTCTTCTAAGGTATTGGCTTAGCTTACTTCCTGCCTAAATGTTTTAGTGCAGTGGTAGGCCACCTTTTTACCACTGCGGGGGAGAACTGATATGTGATATTTTCGCGGGCTGCACCAACAGCAGGATTATATGAAAGGAAGTTAAAAATGTTTTCAAATTTAAGACACATCTATTACATGTAGGCTTTCTGAAGGAGATACTCATCTTCCTTTTTAACGACTGCTTTTGTTGGCAAAACTGACACACTCAATTGAACTTTTGTGGTGCTGCAATGACCCTCTTTTTCATATCCCCCCCCCCAAAAAAAAATTGTGCAATAATATGCCTGATCTGAATATCTCGTCAATTTAGAGTTGATATTATATTTATTATCACATTTTAAATAAAAATGTGCAAAAGTACCTTCCATTAAAACTTTTTTTAGAATGAAACCTAAAGCATTTTAACGAGATGAAATGTTTATTACTCGCACAATTAACATAGTATTTTACATTGTGAAATACGGTACCTATACAATTTTGAAGTTTTGAAGCGGTCCAGAAGCGTAATACAGTACCACATCACCGTTTTTAAACCTTGGAACTATAAGTCTTATTACAAATTAAAAAAATATGAATAAAATAGGTTTAACTGAATTGTGGAAAGACAATAAAATCGACATAGGATTTCCATTTCCTCATCTTATATATTTTCCCAAGGTTTATAAAATGTGTTATGTTCCATAGGATAAATTGATTAAGATGAATTGATATTGACTGCATTAAGTTGAATAGGAAGATATTTTGCAGGTGTACTACAAGGCCAATGTCTATCTGGTACCAGTGATCGATGCACGAATACACGTTCTAACCTTCTAATAGTCAACACGCCTTGAGCTATATATTTATGTACAACATTGAAATTTTCAATGTGACCACAAATATGAAAATCAACATTTAACATTTAATATGAATTCTATACATAGCTTATTATTAAATAATACATGGAAATAGATTTGATTAAGCACCGCATAAAATATTAGAGTTTGATAACGTATTTGTGTTTATAACTTCTCATTGGTAAACATCCATCAATTATTTTGAATATATAGATAAAAATTGTGTGTTGTTACAGACATTCGTTCTCGAAACTTTATAATTTTAACCACACACAATGTTTTGAATGTCTGAATCTCGATCAGTGTTAGACATTGGCTTCAAAGTGTATCATAACACTGTGAATAGGAAGTGATATAGACAATACAAATCGTTGTATATTTTTTATCAAATATGGAAACTTGCCTTTAAAACCAATTCAAAAATAATTAAACAACTTAAAATTGATGGAAAACAGGCAGCCACCATGAAATCAAATTAACCATATATAATACAAGCTTTACGTCCTAGAATGATAACTTGCCAAGATTGATCATTTGAAGGCTAACCTTAATGGACTTATAGTCTACACATTTTACATCTCGACTTATATTCATCAGTTTGAGAACTAATTTAGTTCCGTCTCATTTGACAAGCTTTATGCTCTATTAATCGCACCTGACAACTAAAGAAATGTCTTGATCATCATACCGACAAATCGCATATTAAAGAATAATTTTGCCTATATTTAATGCACTAAAGTGCGCACGAGCAATAATCAATCAACCTTTAGTGAACATTGATTAAATTTGGTTGTATAAGTTGATTTGCTAAGACAGCTGTGAATTAAGGCAGTGTTTTGCCTGGCAGCGACAGTAAACAGAGCTATATGTTCAGAGCTTTACATTTCCTACATAAGATGCACAGGCGACCTGTTTCCACTATAATAGTTCTAGTTTTGATACTGTATAGCCATTATTGCAATTAAGATTTCTTGAACACAAATGTGAAATGTGACTTCTTACTTAACATGCAATTGTACTCTAATAAAATTGTGTTCACAAATACAATTAAAACTGTATCAAAGATGATTTATTATTATTATGGAATCAAAAACAGATTGATGTTTCCATAGAAAAACTCAAACAAGTTTATTAAATTCATACAAAAGAATGGAAGAAACGACGTATGTAGCTCTACTGATGCAAGCGAACATGATATAACTAATTAAATGGTCAGGGAGCAAATAAATGGGTAAATAAGGGATTCGATCCTGCGATCCTGTGATACCGTTGTAGTGCACAAACCGACTCACCTTATCTAACCTTAAGGGTAAAGGGAATCCATCTGCTCAGGAAAATGTGAATCCAAACTATTTTTTATCATGAAAAGATAAATAGTTTCCACTGCCTTTGCGGGGACTCGAACCATGGATTATTGCAGGGGTTAGTCATGCAATACGAAGCGAGGGATCTACCGCTGAACTATCAAGGCAGTGTTGAGATCGTGAACTAAAATCTAAAACATAAACATTAAAATGCCGTATTTTTCTTTTTGTTTACATATAAGATGCAATTTTTGCCTCATTGGAATACTCAATTTGTAAGTAAATTATGCAAATGCGCATATCAGACAAAATGTAGGTAATGTAGACACTTAAAACAGGCAATTCACAGCTCAAACAGGACGAACTCATAGTCGTAATTCACGCCCGGATTTTCGGGCAAAACAACGCCGGTTTGTTACATTATCATTCAAAATCAACTTAGCATATTTATACGATATTGTTTGTAATTCAATACGAAGTATCAAGCCTACAATCTGTCAACATTTGAAACTAGTCGAATTGTTCAAACATCATGAAATTATGAGGTTTCGGTGAAAAAGGGTCAACTTTTTCAAAGTAGTCTTTAGGCGTCATTTTGACCTTGATAATGGACGTAACATCACCAGTAAAAGTCTAAGTATAAACTAGAGACTCTTTTTAATATGTACGCCAAAAAGTGTGATATTCTAATGATAGGTGTAAGTAGGTAAAAACTTGCAGCAAACATGACATTCAGCCGAGCGAGACGTTTTTAGGGACTGTAGCTTTAAGATTCAATAACACATCAATGTATAGAGCCCAACGTAACACTAAAAACACTTTTTTGACTGTAGAAATACACGTGCACTTGTGGCTAAGACGGTTTACGTTGCTCGTATCGAAAAGCTCTATACGTTGATGTGCCACTGACACTTTAGATGGTGGTATCAATTTGATCCAGCAGCCTACTTAGTTTTAATTTTCGTTTGTTTGGTGATCTTTTTCAAATGCTATTAAAATCATAGCTTTGTATCATTATTGGTCCGACATTTCAACGGCAATTTGTTGGCTGTAACTGTTTCCAAACAAAGCAAAGATCTAATGGATTATTTCCATTTTGGAATTTTTAAAAAATGTATGTTTACTTTTCGGCCCTGGTTTTTTAAAAACTATCTAACTCAATTTTCGCCAATTTTCAGTTAAGAGTCTTTCTTTAATAATTTTGGGGCGTTCTTTTTATTGATGGTCACGAAAAATCCCTACAAGCTTTTGTTTTCAAGATAAATTTTCTATCTAAAGCACTTTTGTCACTTTTTCCCTCTTTAACTTGGTAAAACTAGCTATCTTTAAGATAGACTATCCCTACTCCCCTTATGATTTGGTAGAATTGTCTATCTTCTAGATAGAACATTGTCCCTCCTCTTTCATTATGGAAAAACTATCTATCTTTTTTTAGCACATTCATCTCAATGTATTCCATATGGTAAAATAGCCAAACGTAAAATTCATTTAATTTCATCATGAAGCTAATATAAAAGATATCAAGGTTATGGTATGACAAATAAGAAATAAACAAAATGTTTTAGCATACTTTTAACACATTAGATACATATCGATAACTTAAATCAATGAAGATAAATTCCAGTGCAATTTTGACCAAAGTTAGATACTTTTACCAAATCAGAGTCAACAAAGGAGAATAATACGTTTATTGGGTAAAACTCTCTAATTCCACAAAATTGGCTGTAAAATTTCTATTAACTGGTGGAAATTGCATATGTTTGGAGATGCTTTGCCAAAATATATTTTTATCACAATGAAATGACCGAAAACACTAAGCAGCATAAAATTAACAAACGTCATATCAATTGTGAATATGAATTTCAAATGTGATTTTCTCAAATCGCTGTATTTCAAGTTACATAATTTTACCAAATGAGGGCCGTTTTGTTTACCTCTTAGTATGAAAAAGAATATGATTTTTGTTCACACCAATTTGAAAGTGTCAAAGCTATGAAACAATACATGCGTTTGACTCTACTGCAAATACTAGCACAGGTCAATTGTTTGTGTTGTTAATTATGTTATAGGGTAAACGATCCTTTACACTATTAGGTTACCTCTAATTTATAGTCTCTGGTGAAATAGCAGATGCAATTAACACGCTTGTGAGAAAATAATCAATTTACTTTACGAAAAGCAAAAAAACCACAACAAACAACACAACGAAACAATTATAAGATGTCATGAAGAACTTAGGTTGAATACAAACTATGCTTGCATCGTTCCTTATATAGTAAGCAAATCTTCCCTTCGGCTTAGATTAGATATAATACTGTTATATTTTCCATACAAATATAAATTTTCCGGCATAATTTATTTAAAAAAAGCAAGGTATAGTTTAACACTTATGCATCAATGCGTTTTATGTCAAAAAATGAAATTTGATCTTTTCATTATAGTTTTTCTTTAGCAGACTTTTATTCAAAATTTACAATCGCGACTTTCCGCTCATTTTGCTAGAGCATCACTCATATATTGAAATGAAATTTTGTTTCTGACCTTTAAGGACCCAATCATGATTGAGAATTCTGAAACATCCTATCATGTTTGAATAAATCAAGAACTTCTTATAAGTTGAATGACTTTTTAGGCAAACGACATTTAAATAAAACAGCGGATATTGAATAAATTTAGTTCTTTTACTTTGCTCAATTGATTAACTTCATAAAACAGTTTATTTACTACATAAAATCTGACTTCACTTAAAAATATGATGTTTTAGGGGAAACACGATTCATTGGTTAAATACAGGGCATTTATATAACGGAAATGTGCTAATCTGGTGAATAAACAAAAACGAAACCGATCTGTTTTATCAAGGGGAATCCGCAGTTACTGATGGGAATATAAAATTTGGATAAGACGACGATATGAGATTACTTCTCCTTTTATACATAAGTGAGGCGGTGTGTAACTAAAGTTCTAAAGGGAACATAATTATTGCAGTTAAGTATACATCGTATTTAAGGAGATAAAGCATCTCGTACTGTAAACGGCACTTTTGCTATATATATATCAAGGAACTGTCAGCACTATTTGTAAGATAATCATGATGTTGATGAGAAAATGTTAAAGTTATTAAACATTTTCGTTGACTAATAGAAATTGACAGTTGACTACTGTTGACTAAGAAGCGTTTCAGTCACGTTTTAATATAAAAGGCTTTTAAAAATGATATTATTTTACCCGGCAATGACATTCGTCCACAAACATCCTGTCCATCCAGACTTTGCATTGTCATGTAAATCAATCCAAACGTATCAACTATCTTGAACAGAATTTGAATTAAATGTTGCCCATTTTTAACCAGACTCCGCAGTAACTTGCAGTAATATGAATCAATTATACTCTGCAGTTGATTGTTTGGATACTAGATCTTTACTCATTTTTTACGATTACGTTAGACGATAATGGAACAGACCTGGGGCCGATTTCACCAACATTTAGCGATGGTCGCTAACCCCGTTTTGATCGCTAATCTCCAAAAATGATTGCTAATACCCGCTATTTAGCGATCATCGCTAATACCCGCTATTTAGCGATCATTTTTGGAGTTAGCGACCAAAACGGGGTTAGCGACCATCGCTAAATGTTAGTGAAATCGGCCCTTAATCTATTCTTCTTTCTTAAAGGTATACTACTTTTAAATAAATAAAAAAGAGCTAACTTAATAAAGTCCAAAATGGTGCACCAATTTTAAACAGGACCGATAGATTCAACAATAATTGCCCTTTTATTGTCACAATCATTCATATCAGTCGGCAAATTCATGTGCCAGTCGGCAAAATGGAGGAGAGGGGAGAAGAAAAGAGAAAAGAAATGCCATGATTTTTTTTTTTTTTAAATCAAAATCTTTTAGCTTCTGGGGGGGGGGGACACCACTGAGACTCCCCCTGTGTTAATGTCTTCATATCTGTCTAGAATTCTCTTAGATGTATTCATCAAATGCCACAAAATCAATTCAAGAAACAAAAATCTTTCGGCTTCTGAGGGGGGATGTGTAAGGCTTCGTGCAAATATTTTCATATCTGTGTAGAATTATCTTTAAAGTCGGCTTCTTTCCCCTGTGCAAATATGTTCATATCTGTGTAGAATTATCTTTAAAGTATTCACCAAATGCCACGAAATCAATTCAAGAAACAAAAATCTTTCGGCTTCTGAGGGGGGATGTGTAAGGCTTTGTGCAAATATTTTCATATCTGTGTAGAATATCTTTAAAGTCGGCTTCTGAGGGGGATGTTCCCCTTTCCCCTGTGCAAATATTTTCTTATATGTGTAGAATTATCTTTAAAGTATTCACCACATGCCACGAAATCAATTCAAAAATCAAAAATCTTCCAGCTGAGGGCCCTCAGACTCCCACTGTTTGGCTATTCAAGCAAACTTATTTCCAATGGGGTCCCACACAAAAAACAAAAAGGCGCCCTGGACAAAGAGGAAAAAAATGCAAAAGACGAACAAGACAGGAACAAGTTTGACATAAATAGCTGCCCCATGGGTTATCCCTGGACATCACTTGCAAGGTGTTTTTTCATAGCAGTCTTAAATGATACTTTGTCAGGGGTGGATTTGATGTGATTTGGCAACTTATTCCAATCTAAAATGGCTTGGTAAAAGAAAGAATGTTTGGTATAAGTGCCTATCTTTGGTATATGGAAATTGTAAGATCTGGATCTAGTGGAGTATGAGTGAATATTAGAAATTTTAGTGAAGTTTTGGTTGAAATAAGAAGGACCCAAGGAATGAAAAATGTTGAACATATGGTTGAGTCTCAGTTGTCTGGTCCTTTTTTGGGCATTCAACAATTTGACTGTGTCAAACTGCTGTTGACCAACATGATCTCTAGAATCCAGATTTAGAATGTACCTATTCATTTTATTCTAAAGAATATAAAGTTTATGCTGGTGAAATTTTGAAAGACTTGTAAACCATGAAGCACTACAATAGTCTAAGCGGCACTGAAGCAAGGCGGAGCAAAGGTTTTTTCGAAGTTTTTGATTAAAAAAAGAAGAGTACCTGAATAAAAATGTCAGCTTACCGGTGGTTTTTCTAATGAGAGACTCAACCATAGGTTCCCAAGATAAGTGCTGGTCTTTTAAGACCCAAGTACTTTATAGAAGTGGCAGGTTCAATAATTTGACCGTTACACGACACATGAAAGTTTTGGACTTTTTTGAGTTCTCTACGTAAACCGAATAAAATGAGCTCGGTTTTGCAGACATGTAAAGAGAGCTTGTTGTTAATCAGCCAATTGTTGCATGATTCTAAGTCCAAGCCAAGGTCATGGGCAATCATATCCGGGTTTTTATCTGATGAAATTATAACGCTATCATCCGCATACAAGAGCAATTTATTTTTAATTGAAGTGAGCATATCATTGCTATAGCAAAGATATACAAGGGGACCCAGCAGGCTTCCCTGAGGAACCCCACATGAGAGCTGCATAAGGTCAGATCGAACACCATCAACTTCTACCAATTGCTTACGGTCCGAGAGGTAAGATTTAAACCAGGATGACTTGATGCCCATGGTCTCGAGCTTGCTACAGAGAATTTCATGGTTTACACAGTCGAATGCTTTCAGATTATAACTATAATAAAGAAAGAAGTGCTTTTCAAAAGCGGTATATGAAAAGACAACAATCCTAAAGTTCAATACAAAGTCAAGTTTCTCCAAAATAGTTTAGTTAGGTTCATTAACCGAAGCCTTACTTTAGTTGAAATTTCAAGTGATTATGACTCTGCCATTTTAAAATATTTTAACGGTCTTTTATAGATTGAAAAAACTGCATTATATAGAAAATATCGAGATACTTCTTACCCTAAAGCTGTTGAATAATGGAGCTAGCTTATCCCACAAATTGGATTTATAAGAAGTATTTCCATTAAATTGAAGAGGTACAATCCCATTTAGGAATTATTTCGTAAATGGTCTCTATGTAATTATGTTGAAACAGACGTAAGCTGGCTGCTACTTAAAGTTATACGCTCTAAGGAAATATGACATGTCTCTATCGCACTACTTTTGTGATTATCCCAATTTATCACCTACCAACTACCAAACTGCTCGACGAAGCGAACTGCTCATTCGTTTTTGCACCTGCTTCCAACAAGTGAGTCTAGTCTACTGAGTTAAATAAAACAAGAAATACGTATGAAAGCATGAATATGTATTTTGTATAATGACACTGTAAACCTCAAACCGCGTTTGACCGACTAACAGTACCAGTTTTAAACAATTTTTTGGACAATAGCAACAGGTAAACCCCTTATTTAAATTTTGAATTTGTCGCGAACACCACTGATTGCTACCGTAATACCAAATCACAGTTTTAAAACTCTGATAGTAAAAAGAGTCATACTATCCCGGGGGGGGGGCACTCACATGTGTGGGTAGGGTATATATGTCCGGCGGTCAAGACCCCCTTTTCAGGCCGCTCACTAGATCTCCATTTTCAGCATGATTCAGTTCTTTTGACCCCGTTTTTGAGAAAAATTACAAACTTTTAGCTCTAACTGCAAAAATTGCGAAAATGTTCAGCTCAGGAGGCTATTTTTGGCCAAAATTTCAGTTCACTAGACCCCCCAAAACCAGTTTCATAGGTCAATTTTTTACAGAAAATCAGTTCACCAGACCCCAATTTCGCCTGACATACCTACCACTTTCAAAGTTGAGTGCCCCCCCCCCCGGGCATACTATGGATCATTTGTAGGGTTCATTTTTACACACAGTTATATATTGTTAAAATGCCCAGTATTGATCACTTTTGCAAATGAGTTGTGTATGGGAAGTATGTCAAAATGTTAGCTACACATGCAAGGTAGTACCTTTGACATACCTTAAACAAATACGCACAGCAATGTTTTTTGTTAGTTTAGAAGAGCTTTCACCTTGGCTTGTTCATTCGGTGATGGTTTTGTCTGTTTGTAGAGGTGATCTTAAGAAATCAACTACCCTTTAGAGAAAGTCACTAGAGTCAGATTTCTAACAAAGACAAAGAAGGGTTTTCTACGGTTTTTTACAGGGTAATACAACTTTTTACTTGATGAAAGTGGTCATGATATTAAGTTCCTCATATTTTCAGATACACTAGATATCTACTCATTAAAGTAAACTATTAATACATTGACAGATATTTAATCATTAACTCAAGTGACTTGCAAAACGTAACTTCACCTTTGTAGACAATTGCAGAAAAAGTAGAAGCTCTATTGAAACTTTAAACAATCTCAGTTTTGCTTTAAAATATAAGTATGGTTTTAACGAATTTTGGAAAATTCAGATACGGTTGGGAATTGACATTTTCTCATCTAATATACTCTCTGAAGGTTTATAAGTGTTGAAAAATTGATCTAGATGAATTGATATTGACTACATTAAGTTGAATAGGGTGATGTTTTTGCAGCTGTACTGCATGGCAAATTTCTAGCTGGTACCAATAATTGATGAAGTAATAAACGTACTAGGCTTTCAATAGCAAACACACCTTGAGCAATATAATTTTGTGGAAAAAAATCAATTGTGCCAACATATTTGAATGGAAATTATAAATAACAGGCACATACAAATGCAGTGATCTAATCTGGTAAATAAGAATGATGGTATTGCTGTATCTTGCAGTGACTCTTACGCATGCTCTGATCATCAAATTACTACAAAACTTGTACAGAATGTAGAAATTAGAAATTCTGTAGCAGGAAATTGACACAACTCAATTTTCAAGATTTTGGTACTTAACTTGCTTTAGTTCTAGGGTCCTCAATTGTGGTAAAATAATATATTTCTAAGATTAATCAATTGAAGGCTCACTTAATGTCTTAATTCTGCTTAATCGTCTCGTTAAAATCTAGTTTCGTTTTAGTCGACAAGCTTCACGCTCTAATAATCACCCCTGACAATTTCAGATATGCCTTAATTATTAAAACGTTCAAAAGTTCCGTATTAAAATTTCATTTTTGAATTAGTTTACTGCGTCAAAGCGCAAAAGAGCAATAATAAATCAATAATTTGCAAAATGAACATTGATTAATTTTGGCTTATAAGTCAGTTTGCTTAGGCAGCTGTGAACGACGGAAGCTTTTGCCCTGCAGCGACAATAAATAAGCAAAGCTATTCAGTGCTTGCTATTTTTTTCAACATTAGACACAAATGCGACCTATTTCCATTTTAAAAAAAGTTTTGTTATTGCCATTTCAGTCTGTTAAAATATATTGAAAATACTGAAACAATGTACGGAATAGGTTTTCTTATTTTTAACATAAAAGTGTACTGTATGTAATATTTGTTTCAAAACCGTAATAGATTTTGTATCACAGTGGAGTCAAAGCTCATTGTTACTTCCAATTATGCATATCGATCTTTCCATTCAAATGGGGAAAATGGTTTGCTTTTTAAATTTAACAAACAATATACAATCGTTGCATTTTGTTTCATTTTTCTTAAAATCTGTTGAAACACATGTAAAGGTATATTTAGATAACAACTTACTACTGTCTGTAAGACCATAGAGGAATTATTTTTGCATTTGTTATTTAGAACAATATTGTAACATTTCTGAAGAAATTACATTTTGCTAGAAATTTCCTATATACGAATCATCAACTTAACGCAATATTTACCACATTTCTGAAAAAGAAAATTGACAAAATTTACAAGTTGTCCTTTTCAAGCGTGTAATTAAAATGTATTGATTCAACAAAGAGCCGTCAAACCTTAACGTTCCCCACCCCCTAAGAAAGCACCCTGGACATTTAATATAATTTAATCTGTGTCCTACATTTAGGATTATAAAAGTAAATTGTTCACTAAGCGTCATCCTAATTAAGACAAAACTTTAATTAAAAACATTTTTTAATCACCAAAAGTGCTTTTAATTTTAATACATTAATGGCACTTAGTCATCAATGTTTGTATTGGATACATATTATTAGTGGTCTCATTTTTTAAGTTGGGACCCAATAAAAGGTGGTTTTGTTACATTTCTATCTAAAATATATGTTCTTTTTCAGTATATTTTCACTATGGGAACCAAAATAGACTTGTTTGGGGTTCAATTGAAATCTAGATTAATGGTCTTTCATTTCCAGAAGAATAAAAACATAAATAGTTTAATCAGTAATTGCTACGGTTCGATAAACATAATTAGCCAGGGGTGGTGGAGGAGGAAGAGGAGGAGGAGGTAGAGGAGGAATCGGTATCAAAAAGGAGGTAGAGGAGGATTTAAGGGCAAAGAATTGGTACAAGAGGTAAAAGAGGACATTTTAGTTCAAGAAGATGATAGAGGGAATGGTAATGAGGTCTTGGAGTGTGGGGTAGAAAGTTGAAATTAATTATATCAATTGTTAACAAGAGGAGGGTTTTAATCAATTTAATAAA
>JXSR01S066001.1:101129-113339 GCA_000969725.1 Ophiothrix spiculata | reverse complement strand
CCATTAGCCAGATGTCACCTTTTTTAAACTTGTATATAGCCTGTATCATAGTATTGACTCTTTTATGCACCTGTCTACACATTTGAATGCACCACAACACATGTGCGAAAATACTCTAGCAGAGGTCATGCACAGTATGGGAAGAAGAAGAAGAAAGTGTGGTAGTGCGTACTTTGAAATGGAAAATCCGGAATGATTCATTCATCGTTGAAAGTAAAACAATATACCATTTTGATCTTGAATATCTACCGGTTGTTATCATGTTAGACACTTTTTTGGAGACATCCTGTGTCATCCAGGGATTACAAAAGTATTGAGATATCTTCGACCAGGGTGGTGGTCTGGGGTTTTGATCGACTGCTGTGAAGTTCAAGAGGTGGTTTCCAAAAAGTGTCCTTCATAAATTGAACAATGGATCTGTCTCCTGTGATGAGTGAATCACATCGGAAAATGCATTTTTGTACAACGCGCTTTACCGCAGAATGGGGCTTAATTTGAGTTTTGACGGCTACCTCTGGTCCATTTTACACACGGAGCCGCTCATTTATGAAAACATACGAACATTCAATCAACTTTAATATACTTGTTTCATGATTAAAAACTAAACAGACCCCCTCAATATTAAAAGAAACTCTCTTTTTTTTCAATGGTTACATTTTTAATAATATTAAACATTTTTGAACCCCTCAATGAAGAGTCGAAAGTGAAGGTACTTGAACGTAAATTTCAACCCAGCACGGATTTTTCTACACTAATTGACATCCCTACTTATAACTAAGAAATACTGCTCATTATGATCAGCAGGGGATGTCAGACATTTTGAGAGTTTCAATTTTGATTATTTCCATTTCAATTTTCAGATAATTGATTTTTTAATGAAAATAATGAAAGTTTTGGTCAAATTGAAAAGGTTATGAGGGCGGGTGACGGGAAACTAATAATAAAGTTTCATTAGCCTTAAGTACTTTTAAAGTTAGAGCAAAAAGAAGATTTTGCCAAATTGCCAAAAACCGTATGATCAGGGCCAGATTTTACCATGGTAAGTCTGCAGAATTCAGCATACTTCTTAAGTGTGTAAGTCTATGGGGAAAAAATTTCATTTCAATATTTTTCCCTTTTAAATCCTGTTACTAAATGAAATGAATACAGGGTTGTGTTTGGAAATGACACATAATCAACATCTACTAAACTAGAAATCATGAAAGTGACGCTCATTTAAGCTAAAATGGTATGAAATTTTGCATTGTTTTCTATGGGAAAATGAGCAGTGGCCACTTGTGATGTCATAGGTGGGCAAACAGTTTTTGAAATGAAGGGCGCCATCTCTTGACTCTTGCTGAACTTGGCTAACCTAATACAGTCTCTGAATTAGGTACGAATAATTGCCCTACACTCGCGCTGTAGGCGTAAGCAGTACTGGGCGTAAGCACAGGCATAAATTTCTGTCGGCTGCAACTCTGATCTATCGATCGCCTTGCATTTTTACTCCAATTTTACAGCCCCAGTCCTGCCGGCAGGTCCCTGCTGTGGCTGCCTAGTTTGAAGTTTGAAGAGATAAAGGGAATTTTATAAAAAACAAAAGGTTACTGACCTTGAACTTGATTGCACTTTTTATTCCATCTTTACTTTGTCGTCTGCTTTTTGGAGAACGGATGGAAACAGTATCATCATGCAGGTATGCTGTGCAACTTAAACTTCAAATGTCAAAATCGAGCACTGGCAGACAGTGCTCGGTACTTTAGAAAAAGCTAGTCTGAGCTTCCAGACCCATAGTCCATTTTATTACATATTGGGTCTGGGCTAACAGCCATGTTGACTCCTGCGGAAAACCATCAAAATTTTAGTGTGACCAATTTTGAAACAGGCCCTTCAATAGAGCCTTGGCTTGGGTGGCTTAATTGGGTGACAAACTGGCAACATTTAATGCTGTGATTGGCACAGAAATTGATTTTAAATTGTCTAATTGGAAACTTAAGTGTCATTTTACATTCTATATTGCATATAAGCTCAATTTAGAGTGAAAAAATTAAAAACAACAAAAGCTTTTTTTTTTTAATGAAAATGCAGAATGCATGCTCACACCTGTTACCAGTTTACATATATTTGAAATATTTTGAACAGCTGCACTTGTTTACTGCCTGCCTGTGTTATGTAGCTGGTGTAATACCTGTACACTGAACATAGCTAAAATGTATATTTTGGGGTTTTGCTTCTCATATATCAGGATATGATTTATAGTCTAGCATAAATGTGATGACTTGCCCCGAAAAGGGGGACTTTGCGACAGAGCACTTTTTGAGAAACTGATGAAAATAGGCAGCAAAAAATAAAGAAAATAATAAGAATTTCCAGCAGATGTTCTGTTGTAAAATTTGATCGCCTTGATAAATTTCAACAAGTAAGGTGTCAAAGTCAAAATTGATATCATCTTCACCCCTTTTGGGGTGAGCCATCACAAATACATAGCAAATACCATTATAAGCTTCTAAATGCTAAGTACTAGACTGGTGGTGAAATTGAAAAAGAGCTCTAGAAAATGAGTTACCCAGTAGTGAGAGGTCGCAGATAGTGACTATGCTAGAAGTGTTTATTGTGATGTAACTTTTAATTTGAGCTAGGTTGTCACTTTTTAAAAGTTCCCGAACATGCTAATTTTTAAGGTCAAAGGTCAAAAAAGGTCAAATTTTTGAAAACATAGTATTTTTTATGTACTTTCATGGTAACTCCTTAAAAAAATTATATCAGCTATAATTAGTGTTTTATACATGTTTAAGGTTTTAAAATTATAATGAAAAACAAAAGAATTTCACACATTGTATTGCATTTTTGTCAATTTTCTATGGGAAACTTAAATTAAGTCTTTAATGTGTTTAAGAATTACATGTTCAACTACTTACAAAATAGAAAAGTGAATTATTATAATTGTCATCCAGTAGATACTTTTTTGTTTGTTTTTTTAATAAGGAGTGATACTTTTATTTAACCAGCTTAAAATTCTTTCAAATGTTAATACAATGTTATTATAATATGTCAAGACCAGTGAACCAAAATAACACTTTGGTGGATTTCACATCCTCTTGAATTATCTGAAAGCAATCGGAAAACATCTCAAGTAGAGAGTACAGTGTTTGAGAAAAATAAGCACACAACAATATGGAAGCAAAATCATACAACAGAACTGATTTATGATGCTCTTTGGAGAATTATGTGGCGCAAGTTCATAAAATGGGCAAAAGACAATGGGGTTGACATTCCTGTAGAATTGCACAATGCAACAGAATATCTTGTAGATGGTTTTGTACGGAAACCAAACCTTCAGACAAATGCAGTTAATCTGGAGGCTCTGGTCAGGATCATAGTTCAGTAACAATTGCTTCATCACATTGAAGAATTTGCTAAATCCTTATCACCAACAGGCATTTTTTGGTGGCAGTACATTAAGATGGTTGATGTTGTTCTGCAGTATCTAAGGGCTGAACGAGAAGGCAACTGGCCACTTCATTTGTCATCATTTGCACCCATGCTTCCAAGGTTTGCTATTTACGATCACATCATCTATACGCTATGGGGTACGGTCTATTTGGCTGACATGAAACAGCTTGAAAAAACACACAGCGATGTTCATCATGAATTCATGTATGGAGGATTTGTCATCAAAAAGACACAACAAGCTTTCAACAACCTATCTACAGACCCAGCCTTGGAGCAAATAAACAGGAAATGTGGTCTGACCGGCATCACTAGGACTAACTCTGCCCGAGATCGCTGGTGCCTAACATCAAATCATCGAAGCAAATTGGCAAATGAAACGTTCGCGATGTTCGGTCTGGATGATGAAGGGGACTTGTCTATTACAATTAATGTGCCAAGTAGGATTAAGCATGATGAGGATGATGTTATCAAGATACAGCAACAGTTTGTCAAGTTCAAGATGTTTGATTCCCGGGGTTTGATTATAATCAAGATGACCTTCTTTCTTTGGCAACAAAGGATGTCGCATCAGATAAGGTTAGAGAAGATTTGTTAAGAAGATCGAGGAAGAGGATTAGTGAAAATGTTCATTGTGGAACGGCTGGGTCATGACTCATCAACTTTCTTCAACCCTATAAAGACGAACAAGTCTAATTAACACATTCCATTCCATGTACCTGACAACATCGTCAACATTAACAAAGGAGAAATCTCATAAGAAGCTTATTAAAGCAGATGGAAAGCTCTTTCAACGAATAGTCGTTGCCAGGGATGCTGGGCGCGAAGTTATCTTGGAAAACATACTGTGTCATGAAATTTCACCTGTACCCCTTTCTATAGCTCACGCAGGAGGCAAGCTTCGCACACCTCAGAATAAATCACAAATTTCCAAATAAACAGCTTCATTGATAAATGGAAGAACCAGTCATCACTACCGTCCTCTGGACTCCCAACATGTGTCATCAATCTGGTTCAGGCAATTGGAAAGCCTAAGAATGCAAAAACATTTGGTGACTTAGCAACTGCTTTTTCTTCATCCGTATTTAGCAACTTCAGGAAATTTTCCAACTGCACCAGGGTAGATGTTACTTTTGATCGCTACATCGAAGGATCCATAAAAAGTGGCACACGTGTAAAAAGAGCTAGGGTTAAGAGCAAGCCTATACGTAGACTCATTGAAGATGAAACGGTACCACTCCCTGACAATGACAATTGGAAATCGTTTATCGATATGTCAGAAAACAAGGCCAACCTGACAGATTTCCTCTCATCAGCACTTATTCAGACAGCGAAACAACAGGATGTTGGTGAAGTAGTATCTGCAGGAGGGTTCAAAGACGAAATAAGAGCCGAGTCATCAAAATGCAGAGATGTCCATAAATTAAAATCCAACCATGAAGAAGCTGACAGTCGAATTATATTGCATGCCCATGAAGCAATGGAATGTGGGTTACTAAAGCGTACAATTGTCGTTTGCAAAGATACTGATGTTATTGTTCTCCTTGCCCATTTCAAGTATCTTCTCAGCCCAGAAGTGTGGATGCAAACTGGGACATCACAGAAAGGTAAAGTCTTCATTCCATTTCATCTCATCCAACTCCCGCGAACACTTTTGGACAACCTACCAGCATTTCATGCGTTAACAGGCTGTGATACTGTCAGCCAATTCCATGGTATTTCAAAAAAGTCAGCATGCAAGGTGTTTGAAGCTAATAGCCACCTGCTCGATGGTGTTGGAAGAGGACAAATGTCACCTTCTACTATCCAAAATGTTGAAAAATTTGTGTGTAAATTATATTCATCGAGTACAGAAACAACATCAGCTGATTTGTTGCGTTTCAAATTATTCTTGAAGGCAAAGAAAGACCCCGAAAATCCCCCTCCTACATCTGATGCCCTTGATCTACACATAAAGAGAGCTCATTATCAAAGTATTGTGTGGTATCAGTCCATCACACCGGTTCAAAGTCTCCCACCTGCAACTGAGTTTGGATGGAACACGAAAGAAAACTCGCATGAACTCATAACCAGACTACTAACAAAAGACACAATCCCAGATCAGTGCGAGGAACTCATCTTTGCTCGTTGTAAATGCCGTTCAAATGGGTTGAAATGCACTGGGTCCTGTGGTTGTAGTGACAGAATTTGCCATAATACTTATGATATTGATAGCGACAGTGAAGTGCTAAATGATTAATTATCAGATGCATATCCTATATTGCAGATCCAATGATTATTGAATTCTGACTCTGTATTGAGGGAATTTTAGGTGAATTGCAAATTGTGTTAAATAGGCTGCTCTGAGCTGTATTTACAGGGATGGTCCTAAGTCCGAATCATTTCTTTGGTACTATACCATTGATAAAGGGTATGTGTGCATATGTATTATCTCCACCTGTGAAGTGTTTTCCTTTTATTCTCCAACAACAACTGAAGGACTACTTCATGAACAAGGTGTTGTTGTTGTTTAGCATGAACATATATAAAATTGTATTTTTGTTTGGTTTTAGTGAATTAATTGATTTGAAGCATTATTTATATTATTTGATTCATTTAAGTAGGCATATGTTTTTTTATATCTGGTGAGGGCCTGAAGTATATAATATTTATAATGCACATGAAAAAGAGATGAAAGAGTTGAATCAATATCAAGAGGGTAAGCGTTAAATCATTTCAAACCACTGAATTTGGTTGAGCTTGTAGAAAGGTTCAGGAAGAATGAACTGAACTTGACCTTGAAGATGATGCTTTATTAATGATAATATAAAGTAATATGTTCATATATATATTTGTTGTACAAGTATTGTGATATAGAATCAAAGAAATTCATTTGAGAATTAAAAAGGAAGCAAACAAAACAATTAATTGTATCACATTTTGTCGTATTTTGCTAAAAAGTGCGTTTGACCTTTGACCTTGAATTTGACCTTGTTCGGGAACTTTCAAATTTTGACAACCAACCTTAAATTAAAGCCTGTTCCCAAACGAACATTTTAAGTATGTTTGTCACCCGCGACCTCTCACTACTGGGTAGTCTGAAAATTGACCATTTAACCACCAGTCTATACAGTCTCAATGAAAGGTGGAGTCTAATCCATGCTGCATTAAATCAACAAGTCATCACATACTATTAATAGCATAAATATCTTGCCTACAGTTCATACATGAAATGTTATAGAAAATACCAACTATTTTTAGTCCCATTTTACTTCAAAAATATGCACACAGCTTCATGATATAACTGCCAAACGCCTGCTAATTTCAAACTGTTTCAAGCACATGATCAATCCTGTAACCAGGGGGGTGCGGTGGGGGCGTCGCACCCCCAAATTTGACAATGTACAAATTTAAGGTCCACAAAAATTCCCTAAAAGCACCAAAACAAGTAAATGTGGTTCGTTTTTTAATGAAATACTACACAAAATGCTTGGAAAACTGCTAAAAAACTACTAAATTTAGTTAAGGGTCAACCAAAACGAAAAAATGTTCCTCCAAAAGGTCCACTTTTTGAAAATCCGCACCCCCCCCCCAACCTTGAAAAAATCCTGGCTACGGGCCTGCACATGATCATGATTAAACTAGCTTGCACTTTTCACACTTCCTGTTTATACGAGTTCATTTAAAAATTTGCTAGAAAGCAGGCTAAAAGATTAACCTGCATTTAGCTGCAGGCTTTTGCATTAATCTCCATATTCTATTTTGAATGATTGCAGGTTATCTTTGACATGCAAAGAGTTTAGAATGCTTCTCTTTGAAAAATGTACCCTGCGATATCAAAATTAACAGGCATTTATGGACGCAGACCATGAGACATGCGGCAGATTAAGAGTGCTAGCTAGGCTTAGAAATAAACCTGCCTTTTTGGTGTGGACCAGCATCAATATCTGAATGTTACTCTCAAACATTTTGTGTGTTAATAATGATTTTCACATCAAAATTTTAATTTGTTCTTTACAGATTGCAGCCAACAATATGTCTGCATTCAGACTTTTGGAAACCTTGAAATCTTTCATCTGCATTAGGTGCAGGTTAGCCTTCTCAAGTTTTGACAAGTATAAAACACATTGCAGACTGCATGTCAGACTGTTCTCAGTCCGCAAGAGAAAGCAAGGTAAATGTCGACCATCTGTACGCTTCAACAATACACACAAGCAGAACTTCACACGCTTAAAGAAAAATAGACATAAAACAAGATGTAATGATGGTGGATTGAGCATAAAGTCACTCAAGGAAAAAGCAAGATTGGACTCAAAATGGCTGAAGGTAAAATTAAGAAAAGTATCGATTCCTGAAGATTTGGAGATTCCTAATGGAATCTTTTGTGCTGATGATCAAGAAATAGTAACGAATGGGAGCAATTGCTTTGATGACAAAGAAATGGTCACAATTCCGTTTCCTCCTCCTAAAAAACATGTGGAAAACAAAGCAGGCAAGTCTAAGGAAAGCCATCACAAACCTATCAAGCATAAAGTTACCTCATCCAATATTCTGAAAATTAAAATACAAAGTAGTAATAGTAAACAAATACACGGATCAAAAGATAAAGCTAAACAGCCAAAAGTCAGGATTAAACCAAAATTGATAAAACCCCAGATTCAACAAGAGCAAATAGAACTACAAAACGGTGTGAATTTGGAAAGTAGTAAAACTAAACAAATATCAAAAGATAAATCTAAACGGCCAAAAGTGAGGATTAAACCAAATTTGATAAAACCTCATATTCAACAAGAGCAAATGGAGGCGCAAAACGGTATGAATTTGGATGTTATAGATGTTGATGAGTACGATGATATGAAGAAGATTATTACTTCAGGGTTGAAACTTACGGGTCCTGTTGAAAGGACTGAAGATGGGCGCTATAAGTGTCGAGTATGCGAAAAGACGTTCCAGACAACTTACGGAAGGAAAACCCACGAAGATTCCCATGATCGATCTAAAAGAGTACGCTGTAACATCTGTCTCAAAGACTTTGTTAGACAATCGGTTCTAAAAATACACATGAGGAAACACACAAATACGGGTAAGTTTAAATGTGATGTTTGCAAGAAGGAATTCAACCAAAGAATCCAGTTGACACTCCATATGAAAAATCACACGGGTGAAAAAGACTTTCAGTGTCAATTTTGCAAGAGGCAGTTTACGCGTAAAAGTTCCTGGTTGAATCACGAGGTAGCCGTTCACCAGGCAAGCTACAATATTACAAACAAGGTGCTAAAGTGTAAGCATTGTAGCAAGATTTTCACATGCAAAGCTCCTCTTTTGATCCACGAAAGAAGTCATCTCGGTGAGAAACCTCATAAATGTGACATTTGCGGGAAAGGGTTTAATCACAAAAGTAATTTGACGGAGCATTCACGCATCCATTCTGATGAGCGACCATTTCAGTGTAACATATGTGGGGATAGTTTCAGGTTCCATAGCAACCTGAAAACACATCACAGGTTACATATGGATGATAAGAAATTTGAATGCCATGTATGTGGACATACTTTTATTCAGAAAGGTGGCATCGAAACTCACCTTGTAACACACCAAGGCAAGCAGCCTTATCACTGCCCATTCTGTAAAGTGGGAGCTCGACATGTACAAGTCATGGAAGATCACATCAAACTTCATCATAGCAAAGAAAAAGTCAAAGTAGTACCTACAAAGAATTTAGAATGTCCACATTGTAATAGAATATTCTCACATCAGTCAGTTCTATCCCAACACATGAATATGCATACAAAGAAGTTTTTCTGTACAACTTGTAATTTGCGATTACAAAATGCAAACAAGCTGAAGATCCACTTGCAGAGTATCGATCACAAAAAAATTGCCAAAAATCCAAAGTCAAACAAATATCACAAGTGCACAGTTTGCCAAGCAATTTTTGCGTGTGGAAATAAATTCAAGAAACATGTGGAAAGTCACGGTGATTTATTCAAGTGTCTAATTTGTAAAGTTACCTTCTCTGATGAGAGTAAACTGAAAGCACATAAGAAAGGTTTTACTCATCAGCAAAAGATGGCTTCCGCTCAAGAAACCTCACCACTTGTTAAACATCAATGTACATCATGTAATAACACTTACCCAACAATAGCAAAGCTAGCAGCTCACATGCATTCACATACCAACAAATTCAAGTGCTTTATTTGTCAAATACGATTCCCGACTGAATGGGCACTTAACCGTCATTTAGAAAAGAAAAAACATCTGCAAACCGCATTCCCGAATGTTGAGTTGCCCTATGTTTGTGAAAAATGTGATATGGTTTATTCGACTGCTACTGAGTTAGAAAAACATATGGTGAAACATTCAGATAAATATAAATGTGCGGCATGTGATATGGGGTTTCCTAATAAATACAAACTTGAACGGCATGAAACTGGCCAAAGACATCTCAAACGGGTTAGTGAACAAAATCAAGAAAAGGGTAATAATGCAGAAGGATAAAGTCACATGTTGTAGATCTTGGGTTATTATGTACATAATATGGCCTACCCTACATGAAAGTCACTAATCTTACCAGAGGGCAGTATGCCAGAGGGTTGTTTGAAATGTGCACAGATAGGCCTAATACATGTACGAGGGGGTATCAAAAAATTTTAAAGATCACCAAGAAAAAATACAGCCAGGAACATAATTTTATTATGTGACCCTTAAGTCATCTTTCTATAGGCACTGTGCAAAGTAACACATTTCTCCCATTTAAAACTGACTGTCCACAGAACGACTTTGTAGAGGTCCCCTTATAGCCAAAAAATCCACATTGTATTTTGATAAAAATTAACATTTTCAGGTTGGCCACGCTTCATTACATCATTTTGACATAATTTATTGACCGATTTCCATAATTTTGGTCGCAATGGAAAGAGGCAATTATAACCTATTCTATGGTATCAAAACTTTAAAAATGTTGGCATGTCATCAGAGAATTATTGGATGTAACCCTTCAAATGCAGGGATTTAATCACGCCATGTTTCTTTTATTTCTCCACGATGCAGTTTATCTGGTTAGCGGAAGGAGGTTGTTCACATCTATGGACACCTGTTTAGAAAGTATAAATGCCATTGATATCACTTTTGTACTATAATGTACACAAGGACGAGTGACCATCATGACATAAGTTCATCGACATAGCTCTTTTCCGTCTGGGTGATTTTTAAAACTTTTTGATACCCCCTCGTACAAGTATCATGTATCGCTATATAGCATAATGATAAGAGAGCCAATTTATGGGTCATGCATTATAAAGGCCATGTGTATTGGTTATGGATGTTGTGGCCATTTTTTATTTTTTTTGATCTATCAGTTCACTTTTGTGATTCAACAATGTTTCAAGTTTGAAATGAATAAGGGATAAGTTGTAATTATCCTGATATTTGATTACTGCAGGAATTTTCTTTTTGATGATCACAAACATCACTGGTGCGCTTGGTTTACTAGTATTATACCTTCCAATATTGAGCAATGCTTTGTGTTTTAGGTTTCACAAATTGGGGGAGTATCTCAAAATGGCAATTTTCTCTGGTTTTGCAAAGTGAGTTCCAAATATTTATTTGCCATTGAATATATTGTTATTATAAGTGATTAGAATAGGAAAAATGTGGTTAATATTATGCATAATCGGAATTCAAGATCAAAAAATTAGTGGCATGTCATGTTTGTGGCTATCACAAAGAATGATCCCTGCATGATCGATTTCATAAAATAATAATTTTAAACATTATGTACCGTTACTTAGTGCATGTATTTTGATATTTACAAAGTGTTAGAATTATAAATTGTATCAATTATGTCAACATCGGGTTCAAAATTTAAGATACAGTAGTTAAGGATGTCGATATCTTGTCCTGTTTGTAACAAGTCCTGTTGAGCTTTCTGAAAATTATCAGTAATTGGTGCAATAGGGAGTGCAAATCCAGATGAATGCGCATCTCTGGAAGCCGCTTTGCAGAAGACTTTGGCTTCATACACACCAGATCCGGATCTGCTGTGCAGCGCTCTGCATACATGCGTACGTGTATGCAGTCTATGGATATATGCGGATCTCAGATCTGGATCTCGATCAGAGATGCGCATGCATCTGGATCTGCGCTTCGTGTATATTGCATCTTCTTTCAAGTTTGTCAAATTAAATTGTGTATGAGGTCATTGACTGCAGCTATTCACTGTCAAAGTGATCATGTACTATGGAACCTCATTAACACAAAATCACTGGGACCAAAGTGTTTAGTTTGGGTTATCAGGATTTTGTGTTATCCAACTGATTTCACATAGGAAATCAATACTTGGGACCCAACAGCTTGTGTTATCAAGGTTTTTGTGTTAACGGTGTTCCACTGTAATAGTATAGCAGCAACTGGTCCAAATTTAATTACAAGGAGACTTGTAGACTTTTATAAGAAATATGTTTGATTATAAAAAATATTCTACTCATGAGTGTTTCAACTATGTTAAAATCAGGTTTAACCAAACTGTTGGATACAGTGTATCATACAAGTTTACAAGTATGTTAATTAAAGATATAGTATTATAAGTTTTAAAAAGTATTATGAGTAAGCACCAAGTGCAGTTTTGTGCACAAGGTTTATGACAATGGCTGATTAAATAATATCTGGCCAAGTGGCTGGTCTATTATTTTTTCTTGTTTAAAGCAAGGAACTATTGTATACAAAATGCATGCCCAAACAAATTCTAACAGTATTTTAAAGCTATAATAATTGTAGTTATATGCATGGTGTATTCATTCAAAT
>JXSR01S066001.1:32410-44481 GCA_000969725.1 Ophiothrix spiculata | reverse complement strand
GGTTATTGAAGATCGAATATCAGAGGAAACATAAATTACTTGTATTGGATACATTAAGCATCTATAAAAAACATGAACTTTTTCAGAGTCGTGGTCGTTTGATATAATAATTACGTTTTTGCCCGTGCGCAAGGGTGCGCAAACACTTTTGACCGGGAGTGTATATAATTTGCATTATTTATGCAGAAATATCTTCTTACCAAAATTGAACAAATCTAACCAAATTGAGCGACCAACCTTTATGATATTTAGTGATAATGAAATGAAAAAGTCCTGATCATATTGCAGTGATAATAAGCGTAAGATATGCTAATTGAGAAGAGAAGAGATTAATGTCAGCCCATGAGCCTTTTTGGGATTTCCAATCTCTTTTACCGAAACTCAAATATCATTAATTTGTTCCATTGAAATACATTATGCTTTTGTCAAAATTGGCCAACTTTATGGCTATAATCTGAGTACAATAGTGGGGTTTGACACATACCCTTAAGGTGGTGAATATTCATAACATTATTTTATCAAATCTTTTGTCATTGCACTCTTAAAAACACACAAGGATCATCCAAAGATACCTATTTCCGTTATCGGTGTATGGCTGCCGTGCGTAGTACTATATATACATGTATACTTGGTAAATTTTATCTGCAGCTTATGTCTTATTTTAATTAAAAAAGAAGGGAAAATGAGAACTGTCTTAAAGATTGACATGTCAAAGAAAATTATTAGATCTAATTGAAATAAACAGAAAAGAATAGAAGAAAAAAATATAATTCTAGCAGGAATCAAACCCGTGATCTCTGTGTCCACAACCGAACGCTGATCTCACCACGTTAAGCCGCCGACTGTAAATATCGAGGGTGAATTTAAATACGTAAAGAATTGTATATTGCACAAGACGAAATATCACAAAAATTATAGGAATTTAAATCAAATTCAGGATAATTCTGTCAATTACTGTATATTTGTGTAAATAATATATTATTTTACAAAATATATGGGCTATTTAGGGAGGTTTTGAAGAAAAATCAGAGCAAAATTGGTTTGCCAACCGGGCGCAGAGGTTCATGTTGATCTCTTCTAAATGAGTAACTAATTTACATAATTTATGCAAAAATTAAGGATTGGTTTAATTGGCATATCCTCCATACTGTTGACTTACCTTTGTTATATTAAGGCCGGGGTAGACCTTCAAATGGCATAAACCGTTTTTGTACTTTAACTCTCAAACTAATTGCATAAACTATATAAAAGTATACATTTTTAGATATGAGTGAATGGAGGGCCCTTGGCATTACCAGACATGTCAGTTTTCAGCTTAATAGAGGAATTTTGCGTTTTTTTATAAAGCAGTTATATTTTCTCTATTTAGCCATACTTTTTGTACCGAAATAAAGAAACAACACCAAAACACAAAAAAATTTGCAAAATTATTGGAAAACAATATTTTTTTCACTTTTTTAAGCACCTCGTGGCATCTCTGCTTTACAAGTGTGATTCCAGCATGAAATATGCTAATTAAATTGCAAAAATTGATTTATTTACATATTTTCTCTCTGAACTGAACCACCAGTCTTCATGATATTACAGCAATAATGATAAAGCCCTGTTCACGCTGGGGATACATTGGTGCCACGGGGATTGTAGTTTGGAGAACCTTTGTGATTGTTACACTTCACTAGAAATGTTTCGGTAGATACACAATTTTGATAATTCAATGATAATTTTGTTTGAAACACAGCCATTCAATCCATACTTCAAATCCAACAATAATTTGATTAAAAACATGATTTTCTTTTTTCACTTTGGATGTTGAAATTCAACAGGAACGGGTTCAGGTTAAAGAGATTAGTATGTGGACATACTTTGATATATTTTTGTGTATCTTTACATTTCAACATTCTTTTATGATAAATAAATACTGGGGATTTATAGTGCGCTATGCCTCCCAGCTATTTGTAATTCCACACGGCCTCTGCACACTTTACACTTTTATTAATTTGTACTTCAGATTTTTATGCAGCAATTTAGTCAAGAAGAAATTGGAAGATACCCAAACAAAACAGAAGTAATTCATCCTTCACCAGTCATGCAAGTTTTGAATGAAAACTTGGCTAGTCTGAAAAAGGTAAGGAATATATATGATAATTATTCTGTAAACAAGGGTTGTTTTTGAAGCACCATAACGAGGTATATATCAGGTTGGCGTTCCATTCGTGAAAAGTATTATGTTCACGATTTGTCTCTGTGCACAACCGAATCCGGCACTTTGAGTTGATTTTGGCGGGAACCGAGTGGACCCGGATAACTCCAATATGAGCTCCATGGCCGATGGCAGGGCTGTATACTAAGTCTGGTATTCCCCCTGTAAATCTATGGTCACAATTATGAGAGAAGAACCCATCACCAAGTTGTAAAAACATGGCGTGAGTTTTGAGCACTATAATGAAACAAATATTTCATCATATCAGTCATTCAATAAATGTGTGTGTCATTGCAAAAATGGAAAAGGTTATTATTACATAAATTGGTAGGTTTTGATAAAATTTTGTGTTTTTACTTAAATGATCTCTTTTATTGACATCTACATTACATAACCAGAATATCTATTATTAAAGAAGTTTGTGTTTTTTTCAAAGTTCTGCCCAAAGATATAGATTGTAAAAGAGCACATTCTAGCTAAAAGATTGCATTTTCTAAACCACACATTATGATTATCTGAGACAATTATACCTTCAGGTATAATTGTCTCAGATGATTATTTTTAAGACAATTTGACTCGCTTTCAAAGTGTCCTTACTTCTCATGATAAATTGAGACATTTACTGAATTTGTACAGCCTGCTTAGTTGATGTTATTTTTATTGTTATTTTAGTCTTTCACTGAAATGCATCTTCATCTTATAGGATGTTCACACATCATTGTTACTTGAAATCCGGGGGGGGGGGTACTTAGTACAAAAGTGACTACGGGGATGTGCCGCAAACTTGGGTAGCCAAATCAGGCTCTCTGGTATGCCAATGGGTCCTTGTTCTTTGCAAAATGTGATACTTTGATGGGTCTGTTTTTCAAAAATGGCACAAATTTTGGATTTTTTTTCTTCTAAATTTCAAACAAAACTTAGGAAATTTGCACCAAATTAGCATCAATTTTCAAATCCGACTCAAAATTTGGTATATGGATGGGTCCTTTTTCTTGAAAATTGGTATATACATGGGTGGTACTTCAAATTTCCCAGCGGCACACCCCTACCAAAACCAAACTTGAGTACCCCCCACCCCACCCCCGAGCTTGAAATATATGCCAGTTATTAAAACATCATGACTACCACAGCAATTTTCCTTTTTACCTTTAGTTGAGTGGAGGAGGTGGAATCACATGTGTGTGTTTGTTGCCAACACAGCAAGACTATTTTGTAAAGCAGCTTGACATGTGTGAAGAATATCTGCCTAAGGTAGGAGATGCTTCAGTTTTTCTGACGTGGCTACTGCACGGCTAGCGTGACATCAAAAATTTCAAGTATGCAATCTCAACTTTGTCGCACGTCAGAATTTTTGCTCCCAGCACGACAAGCCAGTATATCCATTACTTTTTTGTTAGATGCAAGGACATGTCATTGTGAGTTGATTTAAATTATTTTTTTCTTGCAACAGATCATCATGACAATAATGTAAATGTGCCGTGCTACATTGGACAGCTTAAAAACTTCAAATGTCTGAAAACTTCTTATGCTGATCATCTGCAGTAATGAGCTAGTCTACTTAAGCCCCCTTGTGAAAGGTTTTGGAAGCATGTTCAAAATGAATTGGCTAAGTGGACAATATTCTTCTAGAAATAGTCAGTCCCTTTTGCAGGGAGTGAGTTGAAAGCAAACTGAAACCATTGCCATTTGTTGCTTCATTTGAAATTCATTTTCCTGTGGACAGGCTTATTATTAAGCAAGTTTGCAAATTCAGCAATTTAATTTTTGACTTTAGATGAGTTGAGAATTCAGAACATAATACCACAAGGTGAAGGATTTTAGCATGACCTACATTGCCTTCTACAAAAATTCACTTTTAATTGTTCTGGAAGTTGTTAAATCTAATGAATTCTCTAAATTATTGAAATGGCTAAAAAAGACTAAAACTACCTTAGAACTTTATGTAATATATCTTGCAAGCAGTATCACAGAAATGTCCAGAGTCTATTGCACAATTGTCAAAAATTGACAAAGAGATTGTGTTGATATTATTATCTGAATTATTGGAATGGTTTATTGAGGTGGATAGCCCAATGCCCAATATATTTATATATGACTGCTTGAACACTTCATGAAATTATTTATCATCTCTTAAATTAATAATCTAAGTGATAATAAATAATTTGACTTTTTTGTAGAAGTTATTTTAAGTCATGATGTGGTACCAAATCTTACAGAATGACTTAAATTGTACATTAAAGGTGTAGGTTCCGATCACATTCTCATCCCCCAGGGCTCAACCGGAAGTAGTATATTTTTTGATGCCAAATGAAAGCCCATATTTTTCAGATTATAAATCCCCCATATTTTTCTGATTATAAATCCAAAATTTCTCCTCAACATTCTTTATAGTTTTGGAGATATAGCACAAAAATGTAAAATTAATTGGTATACCTATTTTCCATTTCTGTTGTATTTACATAACAGCCTCATCCCCAGGGTTACATACTTTCTTTTGCCACTCAGGAGAAAACACGACACAAGCTAAGGTTGAAACCTTACACAATGCCTTTCAGAGGTTAAGGTCAATCAGTTACACATCCTAAAATAGGAACCTACACCTTTAACCTAATAGAAACTTTTGCTCATCATCAATTTCAATTTATTTATCAAGCCTATCACATATTTTGTGGCAAAAAAAAGTCCTATACATGAAATTGTTGATGGAGGACTTCTCTTTTCATTGTTTGAATTGCTGGCACAATAGAATGCTTATTGTTAGTATCACATCTGAGATGTTAAGTCATTTGTGTTGGGTAATCCTCAAAGATTTCACTTCTATTTCTAAGAGCTTATTTCATTTTTTTTTAAGTCTCTATACATTGCCAAATGCTATTGTACATTTCTTAATGCTGTATGTGTCTTTTATCCCCCGTATGAAGGTAATAAATGTGCAATATAATGCTGATGATACGTGTGCAATAGAAGTTGGAGAGCTCAGCTGTGGGGATGTTACCCAGGAGGACAACGAATGGACTCTTGAGGCTGCTCATCTTGGTGACTATCAAGCTATGCTAAGGTAGGATGATGCATTTAATAACCATTTAAAAGAGCTATAAGGGGTGTTTGGTTTCTTTACCATGATGTTAACAATGTGAAGATGACTTACGTATTAATTTTTGTTGTTTAGGAGCGCGAGTTTTTGTCTCACCTCAACATGTTCAGGAAGAGACTATGAAATCACTTTTCTGTATGTAGTATGTTGTATGTGTGTCCGCTTATTTTGGTTTCATTTTATGACTGTCATTTGAAAAGTGTTGCTTCAATTTAACCCAATCTTGGTAGCAATGATCAATGGAGGGGGACTAGGGTCTTGAGGTCAAAGGTCATATAGGGGTCAAACTTTGGGGTCAAATTTTCAACTTTGACCGATTTCAAAGGTTAAGGTGTCAAATTGTTCATCTTGAATCTGCAATCAAAAGTGTCAATGGTGACCCCATCGTTCTACCTTTCCCTTGGGGTCAAAGGTCAAAAGGTCACATTTTAACTTTGTCCTATTTCAAAGGTTAAGGTGTCAAATTGTTCATCTTGGACCAGCGATCAAAGGTGTCAATGGTAACCCCATTGTCCAACCTTTCCGTTGAGGTCAAATTTTCAAGTTTGTCCAATTTCAAAGGTAAAGGTGTCAAATTGTTTCATTATGATGTATGATGAAGTCTGCGCTCAACAAAGCAATTGATTAACGAAGTAGGCAGTCAATGAAGTAGGTGGTTGTTAACACAGGCGAGACTACTGGTTCGCAAACCATCTTGTTAATTGTGCATCCAGCCTTTTCTTGGCACATGTGAAACACTCTGGTACTCTTTACAATCAGGTGGGAGGGGGAGGGTACTTTTATAAAGAGTGAGTTATAGGTATCTACCTTATCCAGTTGAATAATATATAAGGTATAGAACCTATCAGGTAAAACATGTACTCTCCAAAATATGGGGTCATACAGGAAACGTGGTGAAATAAGAGTAGGTGATTGGGGTAACAACCATCTGGCAAGGGGTCATTGGGGTATAAACCTGCTAAAATGGAGGTTTAATGGGAATCTTGTGTAAAAACTAGATCATTTAGGACAAGTATATGAAACAGATTTGATTAGCCAGTGTCAGTTAGCTTGACCACACCCGGCACACCAACCTTGGGTTAAACTCTGATCAGTCCATCTCAGGCAAGATTAGTTCTTTTTGAAATTGATTCATTTTGAAATTTTGTATAAACTCTTAACTTTAGTAATACTGTGACTCAAACTTTGAACCTTCCTCAATGAAAGTAAGCAACTTGTATTGAGTAGCTACATTTATTTCTGGTAAAGATGCATTATTTATTATTTATTATAAGAATTATAAAAAGGAAAAAGAAAAGAGGACAAAAATAACGTGTTTTGCCATCTTATATCTTAAATGATGGGCACATATTTAACTCTTTCACTCCGGAATAATATTTTCACAATCTGTCCTACTTGGACTTGGACAGCAAGCTGCTCAGAGCAGCTTACAGCCGTCTCACTTATGATAGCTTACGATAGCCGTAGATCACAAGGATTATTCTTTTTGGACAAATTGAGGATGGCACTAGATACTTCATCGTATCAAGTGCTTGCAGGAGAATTTCGACTAATTTCGCCTTGTGTTTTTTTTAGAGCTATTTGTATAAATTACGTCAAAATATTATTCCGGCCAATCGTGCACGCTTTTTTGAGCCGTTGTGAGTGGCTTTCCGGAGTAAACGAGTTCAGACTCACTGAAATTTCTGTATGAACAACAAAAATCATAAGTAACATACACTTTATATATTTTTGCACATATATCTTTCATTTCAGAATTGGAAGTAGTTTACAGTCCTTAAAACTACCACTCCTATACATTGACTGTACCGATGATGCCGTTACCATACCCAGCCAATCAGAACTCAAAGCAAGACTCAGGCTATTTGCCTCGTCCTTGCTAGCTGTGCAAGCTCTGAGGTTTGGTGGTTCCCTTGTTCTTCATGTGCCTACTGTGTTAACCAGGTTCTCAGTTGGAGTGTTATACATACTGCATAAGATATTCAACCAGGTATAGTAAGAGTTGTTTTTCTGAATTTCGGTATATGATTATAGGCCACTCAAAAATTTATTGGACTGCATAAACAAAAATCCAAATTGCAGGGCCCATTACTTGTAAATGCAACCCCACTTTGTATTTTTGTTTATTGTCATATCCAATAGGTGATTTTAACATTGACTTTCTATAATGTTGTTTCATTCCTCTCTACCATGACCTTTATTATAAACAAATATTTAGAGTGCATGATCCTATTGTTTGTGAATGTAACCCCTTCTATGGGTTTTTTGTTTTAATTGTCCAAAAAATAATTAGGGCAAGCTCCACAAGAGCTTGGATCTACATCCATGTTTCTTGGGATGAACCCCAAGGGATGGCACATGCAGGCCTCTTGCACACTACAAGTGCTCGCACATTTTTGGATGCAGATTTATGACGCATAGTCACGGGCAAATACACAACAGTTAAATACACTGCTTGAATTCATGTCTGGTTGAGGTGTCCTCGTGGAGACACGTTGTACAACAATGCATTCAAGCCTTTCGTGGAGCTTGTCCCGATATCATTATCATTTTCATAGAATTCATGTTTTAAAATTTCTTCTCATTACATGTTTTCTTTGACAAATTTTGGTGTGTGTAGTTTTTTAACCAAAATTTGGAATTTGTTTTTCTCATCTTTATTCTTGATTTAAAAAAGCCTCTACACTCGCTCATTGAGCCTTGAGCAGTAAAATTGCAAGAAGGAGAATAGTTACCAGCTTAAGATAAAACGTATGATAGTCTAAATTAATTAATTCTAAGTAAATCACATCATAGCAATTAATGTGTTGGACCTTTCCATGTAAACAAATCTGTGCTTGGCTTGAACATGGCCTTAGGCCAAAAAAAAAAATTGTTTGGTTGCCCTCCACTGACCGACCCTATTTTTCAGCCCGACCCAAACTTTTTTTTATTGATTTTTTTTTTCTAAAAAAATATGCAAAAAAACTTACAAAAAAAAAATAAAATTTTTGCTTTTTTCGATATTCAACCCTCAAAATGTTTAGGATGTCCCAAATCACTACAAGAAGTATTTGATTGTTTTGATTTGGATGTCGCGGGGGAAGTTGTGAAGGCTGGAGCGGCCGATAGACCTAGCAGTCCGTGGAAGAGTATAAAAAAAACCCCAAAAAACGACCGACCCTCTCTGAAAAAAGCTGTGGAGGGCAACCAAAGATTTTTTTTTTGGCCTTATGATGGCCAAGAGCAGGCATATGTCACAGTGATCGGTGCCTCCTTACTTGGCAGTTGAAACAAAGTGCTAATGGTGGTGTAGTGCGCGCCATGATGCGACAATTTGTTGCAAGCAAAGTTTTTACAAATCACAATTAAGTTTGCTTTTTCCCATTTGCAAGGCACAATGTCGTAAACAAATTGATACTTAACCTACAGACGTAACTGAGTAATTTCAAGTCATCAGAATATGAGTGTTGTAATAACATATGTGTTACGTACGCACTTATTGTTTTCAATCCCTGATCATATGAGTAGAGCATCCAGGATTGGTGGATTCATATACACTAGTTAGTGGAGACCTGTTAACTAATCGGCAACAGTTTGCCATAATCTGCAGCAAGCAGCAAAATCAAATTTGACGTATTCGACTTGATGCTTTTAAATCAGGCCTTCTCAAATGGCGGCCCGCGGGCCAAATTCGGCCCGCGAACTACTTTTATTTGGCCCTTCGATCGCCTCTGGAATACAGAAGTATATATAGGAAAAGCACTGAAAAGGGTGTTTATTTGGCCCTCCAAGATGTATTTTTGAACTGACGTTTGTCCTTAATATGGCCCGCCAACAAATTTAATTGAGATCCCCTGTTTTTAAATCATATACAGTACACAAACACAAAAACCAAAAGCATGGATAATGGATATTATTGATAAGATTGGTGAGGAAAAAGACTGTGCCAACTATAGTGCAGATATCTGAACCATGTTGCCGATTAGTTTATGTGTCCCCCCTTTGCCGTTTAGTTGTGTCTCACCTGTTTTTCAATAATTTCCTTTGTTGCTTGTTGTCGACTCTTGTGAAACCATGGCAAAGTAACACAATGAAGTGGTACTTGCCATGCTACACATGTCTATATCTTCATGATTTTGACGACTGGTAGATGTGACTAATAAGTTGAATTTCAATTGTCTGAAATGTGCCTCTGTTATTCAGTTTTTAGGAAAAAATATTATCAGGCCAAAAAAAATAAATTGTTATGTTGCCCTCAGCGACCGACCCTATTCAGAAATTTAAAAAAAATATTAGGGTCGGGAAAGCACCCAATTTTGCTCAGATTTGGTGTTTTTTGAGAAAATATTTTGAAAATAGTGGAAAATGCACCCAAATTTGGTACTTTGGGTGCTTTAAAAAAAAAAAAATAATTAAAAAAAAAAAAATTCCGACCGACCGACCCAATTTTTCAGAAATCCCACTTGAGGGCAACACAACAATGATTTTTTTTTGGCCTCACAGTGTTGCATTTATTATTGAAATCTGTAAATTTCCTACAAGTCATGAAAATTTGAACGCAACAAATGTGTGGAGTAAACAAGCGTATAACCTTGAGTAATGAAAGACATTCTTTTCACACGATCTCTGCGTCAAACAATCAATTAGGACAAGCACGGTGCATTTTCGTTATCGATGCGTAGTCGCACACGCTCTCATTATACGCACCCTGCAGATTTAATTTGTAGGAAATTTAATTCAATAATACATTGTACAACAAGTTTAGCTCTTTACCAGTATTACTGATTTCATATCTGTTTTTCATACGTAACTCCTTTAGGTTACACTTTTAGGCACACCAGAGGGCCATGGTCTAACATATAGAACTCATATTCTCTGTCAGTCGTACCAAGGTGCTTATCCAGTGTTGAGAAAGGTAAGGTTTACAAACCATAATACTGTTGTTGCTGTTATTGTATTAAGTGGAAATATTTAGTTGCACCATTAACCATTCTCCCTGTATCCCAAATCTGGCCTTATAAAGGATGGATAAGAAACTATTAAAAATTGTACAGAAATACTTCTCATGAAATAAATATCCGAGTGATTGGTTAAATTCTTGACTTTGTGGCACAAAAATGGCACAAAATGTGATGTGCACTATTTTGTAAAATTGAAGGGACTCAAAACTTTTTCAGAAAACATAAATTTCTGAAATTTGCATTTTGTATGACAAGTCTGTGTTCACTGAGTTGGGAATTCAGGATTTTTTCTGTCAAATGTAAATATTGTTTTCTGGAAATCATGTGATCTTCTGAGCTTCATATTCATGTTCACTAGAAATGTGCTACCCAATATTCTAGCATTGATAATATTCTCTTTGTGAAGACTAAATGTGGTATTATTATACTTATTATCACCTTCACCTTGTTTAGGCTTTCGCCAAGGAAACCCAACTTGGACCCAAGTAAGCTAGAGGAAGCATATCTTCAACAGGGCTACAGGATGGTTTTTATGCCTCCGCCAGAGGCATTATGTTTTCTGGTTGTCCGTCCATCCGTCCATCCGGGCTCGTTTCTCGGAACTGGTGAGGCGTACAGCGATGCAAGTTGGTGGAGTGGTGTTAAGGGTGACAAGTAATTTGCGCTGAAAGTTTTGGCGCAAAATATGCAAATTTAGTCGTTTTTTCAGCAGAAAATATGCGATTTTTTGAGGTCGGCCGTGGTCGGCTGTCCGTCCGTCCGGGCTCGTTTCTCGGAACTGGTGAGGCATATAGCGATGCAAGTCGGTGGAGTGGTGGTAAGGGTGGCTAGTAATTTTCTCTGAAAGTTTTGGCGCAAAATATGCAAATTTAGTCGGTTTTAAAGCAGAAATTATGTGATTTTAGGGACTTAGAAATTTTCTGAAAGGGGTAAATTTCTAAACTCCACCCCTTCAAAATGTTTACCCCACCTTATTTTGATTTGCGCATCACATATAGGAAAATCGGCCCGATCGGCCATTTAATTAACGAATACGATGCGTTTTAAGATGGCGCTCTTACATGTAATCCTATGGAATGTCGGTGGATAAACTTGGCCATATCTCCTAAATGAAGCAGAATTTTATTCCAAGCATATCTCCGAAACTGCATGCCCTACGTTAATGATATTTAGGCTGGGTAGACCTGGAGCCAAACTAGATCCAGCAACAATGTTGGCACAAAATATGCTAATTAAGTACCTAATTTGCATAATTTATGCATAAAATGGTTTAAATGACATATTTTACAAACCGTGCACCCTACATTCATGAAATTTGGTGGGTAGGCGGGAATAGAGCTGTGCTTGTGCCAGCTAATAAAGTATCTAATTTGCATAATTTATGCATAAAATGTTGCTTATTTTTCAACTTTGTCGGATTTCAAAGGTTAAGGTGTCAAATTGTTTGTTATGGACCAGCGATCAAAAGTGTCAATGGTGACCCCATCATCTGACCTTTCCCTGGGGGTCAAAGGTCAAAAGAAAGGTCAAATTTTCAACTTTGTCCGATTTAAAAGGTTAAGGTCTCAAATTGTTCGTCTTGGACCAGCGATCAAAAGTGTCAATGGTGACCCAATCGTCCGACCATAAACTGGGGGTCAAAGGTCAAGAGAAAGGTCAAATTCTCCTTAGTATGATTACAAAGGTGGAAGGCGGAGGCATCGTGATCAACACTCTGTGTCGAGAACCGCATATTCTAGTTAAATTCAGTTTTGAATGGAGGAGGAAGACCGGAGTACCCAGAGAAAAACCTGCGGAAGCGAGTATGGACTGAAAACCAAATTCACATAAAGCG
>JXSR01S066001.1:7863-19493 GCA_000969725.1 Ophiothrix spiculata | reverse complement strand
CTTGACCCACTGGGGAATGGAAACTTGCCCCATCTACAACTAAAAATAAAAAAACTTTGCCTCATCAGACACAAAAAAAAACCACTTTCCCTGCCAGGCTGGAGAAAAAAAAAACTTGTCCTAACCCAAACTTCCTGCTCCCCCCCTTGAAGTCTAATGGTGCGTCCCTTATAGGCCCCTAAATCTTTATATTACAAAATAAATAGTTATCCTGAAGAGTTTTCCTCTTATAAATGTATGGAAATGCATGCAATTAGTGATGCCCCTTTCACAATGCATCAAGAAAAATGGCAATGATTTTAAGCCTTCATTGATATAATATTTTTTCCTTCTATGCTTGATTACATTGCTTCCACTTAAAATAAAATTTGACTCCAGACCAGATCTCTTCTTAAGTTTTCTATATCAAGACCTTGACCAATCTACTAGACACCCGTTACCATGACAGCATGGATAGACCAGCTAGGATCAAGCAATCCCCCCTGTAGTGATTTGTTTAACAGTCATCAAGTAAGTGTTAAATGTCAAACCACATGGATAGCCAATCAGATATGGTCACTGCCTTACCTGGTGGTATGATTGGTCAGTTAGAATGTTTCAATTACAAATATGGGCATCAGGGGCAGGACATTATTCTCACAAGGTTTCCTAAATTTTTCGTAAACTATTTGCACTGTGTTCTATGGAGTGCCTGAGAAATAAATTGAGTAAAGTACACAGACCAGGTTAGCAGCTGAATTGTGGGTGATGTGCATGCTAGTTTTCAGTGAGTGGATGGTGTGTTTCTTTTAACCTGGGCTGTAGCACAGACTATCTTAAAAGAGGTGTTAACAATATCAGTTATGATAGCCTCAGTTTGAGGCCCATGGCAGGCTTTTAATGGTAAAAGCATAGGCCTAAATTAAATGTTTAACATGTTTTCTTCCTCTCCCCTATACATGTAGTCTATATTATTCCATGAAAAAGTTTCCTCTCCCCTTGTATTACAATATTCCATGAAAGTCTAAATCTACTTGAGGTGAACTGGTAGTATGTGGATAAATAATTTTGATACAGTTGTTAGGACCTTGAGGTATTAAAGTAGTTGGACTTGGAATGACTTTGACCCAGGAAATGGTTAAACTTGTCAAGCCTTGATGTATGTATAAGAACATATTACATAATGCTGTTATCTTAGGGGCAATATGTAGTTTTATTTTGGGAATCTTTGTGGTGTTGATGAAAATGGAAAAAGAAGTATACATAAATAAAACATGGAAAATGGAATCTAACCTTCGATATTAAAAACTATACAAACTGAAATTTAAAAAAATAATAAAATTTAAATTTAAATCTAACATAAAAAAGAAAAGAAATTTAAAATTTAAAACAAACATGAAAAAAGGGGGAACACTTTAGGAATAAGATTACCATCTGCCAAAGAAAGATAAAGGGACACCCAAAGGACTTGACCAAGTCTACAGTTATGATTGGCAGAAACATATGTGGGTTCTGTTTTATGAACCAAGTGGGAATCTGATCAAGAGAACATGACTTTGGTGGATTCTTCATGATGTTCTTCTTAATGTCATCTTCACTAACTTGATCAAAGTCCTGTGACTTGGTCTGGGTGAACTGTATACACTCAGATAATATATATACATAAGTTACAAAGTTCTGATTCAATGGCATCGTAGATTTTTGATACTTTGCCTGCAAAGAAAGAACTATATAAATTCATTTGCCAGTTTAACTGGGTCATTATGAACAAGTAACACTTTAGAGTCTGTATTTAATAGATGGTTCACAGTTCTGAAGACTAACTTGGTGTCAGCATCATACAGTTTATCTTTGTAGTAATCTGTTTTGCCTGTTCAAGCAAGTCATTTACCAGTTTTCTTTGATCAACATTATAGTTCCCTATGAACATTAAGTTTGGATCTTCTCCACCAACGTTCATATTTGCGACGCTTACGTCGGGCTTCATGGATTTCATCGTTATACAACGGCTGTCGGATCCTACAAGTACGCTCAATAGTTTTCATGGGAGCACGTTTATCAAGATAGTTTGTAATAGTATCCTGGAAAAGCTCCGTAAGATCAGCCGTAGTACAAGAATGAGATCCAAAACTGGCCGACAAATCAGAATGAAATGATTCAAGATTGATTTGTTTGAATTTACGTATAGTTAACAATGTCTTCTTTGGTTTAGGTTTGTGTAAATCAACGGAGCAGTTAATAACATGGTTTTCAGATAGCCTAGGACCAGTCTCACAATCAGCCACGAGATCTTTATTCTCACGGGTTATCACCAAATCCAAGGTATGCCCATGCTTGTGTGTATGCCCTGTAACATGTTGTACACATCCAGATGTAGCAAATGTCGTTAGAAGATGGGAGGCATCACTTTTGGTAGGTCTGTCTAAATTTACGTTAAGATCTCCAGCAATGAAGACTTTCCTACTCAAGGAATTGGTATACTCAATAAACTGATCAAATTCACAAAGAAAACTGCTAGTCTTAACACCGTTTACTTTCGATGGTGGTGGCCGATATATGATAAAGATGTAAACACTACTGTTTAAGTCAACATAGCAAGCATGTTCAAATGTTCTGAATTATGGCTGATCAATTGGAAATTCTCTCAGTCCAAATTCTTCTTTGGATATAACTGCAATTCCACCACCGTATTTACTGGATTTCCGTGGAACATTGAAGAATTTTTATCCCGGAGGAGTAACCTCACCTAAGTATGATAACATCATCAATAGGCTTGCCACCAAGCCAACTTTCAGTTATTAATATTAGATCAATAGAGTTATCAAGAATGTATGAAGAGCAGAGAGTGGTCTTTCTTCTCAGTGAGCGGGCATTCCAAACTGCTAAAGAACATCGAGATTCCGGCAATTCACTGTGAAAATTATTTTGAGGTCTATCACAAGCAGTGAAAGAGCTCTTGTTATTTAAAACATTGGGGATATTTGTTTCCAGCAGCAGTACTTCTTCGAGTCCGAGGGGTTTTGCAAATCCCAAGGTTCCTTATTGTAGTCCATGTTGTAGTCTGTATGATGATGGTACTGAGTGTCTCAAACAAAGCAATTCCTCGCTTGAATAACCCATTTTGGATTTCAAGTGCTCTTGAGAAAATACAAGGTGATTGTCACTATTTGGAAGTGAAGTGCCAATTAACTTCAAGTAGGCTATAAATGCTTGCCCGAGTAGAATACGCAGTGAAGTTGATCTGGTAGCTGTACTTGTCATTATGTTCAGTATACACAAATTTCAAGACATATATCAGCAACAAAAAAAATGATTCCATTTATTGTTGAACATCAAAAGTGATATTTCAAAAAAAAGTTGGTTCAAAAGTTTCCTGATTCCTTGCACTATCAGCTGTCAGGCCCCAATTGTTGGAAAAAGGCCTCAGTCAGGTAGAAATAGACACAGCTCAGAGCTGCTCAGGAGAGTGCAAGTAGGGCTGCATCAAGGCACTCAGTGTTTCTAGTTTCTACAGTTTACTAAATTGCATAGTCCATCCAGATGGACCTCGCAAGCGAACGCTCGCTTATGAGGTCCATCTAGATGGACTAAGAATGCATTGAGCAACCTGTAATTATCCAACATTGAACACAGCCAGGTTTCAAACTGAACAGGGCAAAGTCTGCACGTCACATTCTTAATAGTTGCAGTACAGAGCTAATTTTCGCACAAATTAAACAAACGACAAACAAAAAAACCCGCTTATTTCTTGCCACAAGTTTTACTTTACAACACACAAGGTCCATATTTTTGAAATTTTAAAATCATAGCTGTTTTAAAAATACTCAAAAAAAAAAACCCAAAAAACAACAACAACAACAACAACAACACATCCAAATGCGCAATATTTTATAAATATTTGAAAAATAAGTTTACAAATAGATTGCCTTCAGAATAAGAAACAATAGGGTCCTACATAGGGACTGTAGTAGATACACGGTCTGATGCTCGGTCGAACAGGAGACGGCGAAGAAAGATCGGCGTCGGTTGTATCAGATTCGAAAAAAAAAACCCACCTAATTATAATGACTTCCAAACAAAAATTTCTCTATTTAAATATCGACACATTTTTAAACAGTGGCTCTGTTGTGTTATACCAGGAAAAATTCGCTCTTCGTGATAATTTTATGCATGTACTACAATATTCATTGATGACTTTAGTGTTTGTGCACTTTATTTGTTAAAATTATTTAGGTCAAGAGATAAATGAGGTGTCCTTTTTATAAATTGCGCCTTTTTTAGTTTCATGCAATATTTATAAATCCGATCATTAGCTTTAATTTGCAACAAGTATAATTGTAGATACTATAGATAGTTAAACAATTTTATTGCTAAACTATTCTCATTGATAAGATATTGTTTCCAATAAAAGTCTATATTAAAGTATTAATTATCTTTCGACAGTGTCTGACAAATGTATTTTATTACGATTATGACGGTATTACTATTACTCTCTAAATGTAAAAAGAGTGAAAAACAAATGAATCCAAGCTCAATCAAAAAGTGTAACCACTCAAAAACAGCTAAATGCGCTAGTCAATCCACTCGAAAAAAAAAAGAGAGAAATGACTGAACTTTCACTCCAAAAAGAGTGAAAGAGTGAAGGTGAACACCACTCGAAAATGTGTTGTCTTCCGTTTAACTCTTTAAAGAGTTGACATTCACTCACTGAGAGTGAACGTCACTCCTTTTTGAGTGAATATTTTACAATTTGGCTCGTTCTAGTACTTCACTTAAAAAGAAGTGACGTTCACATTCAGCGACTTTTCACTCTTTAACATTTTTCCTCCGGCTGTTTTTTGCTAAAAAAAAAGTGATTGAAAAAATTAGCTCTAAAATTTTAAACTTCCGCCGCCACTGTTATGTTTTTATTTATTAAAAAATAATGGGAAACTAAGGCTAAGTTTTCATCGGGCCGATTTTGAAATTCGATGAGAGCGGCATTTTTCAAATAGGAGTTGAATTATTATGATATTTTTCATTTTATACAATATTCCAAAAGTTCTTGTAAGTTTTGATTATGTTTTCCGAATATAACAACTATACATGTAAGCTAGTACATCTATAATGAGTATGCATCCTACCGTATGCGTATACCGTACCGTATTAGTGTATTACATATATACCTATATACAGCTTGTCCCAATATAAACCCTCGTCTACCCAGGCTATTTTTATTTTTTTTCGTCTACCCAAGGAGGTGGGCGGGTTGCAACCCCCCTAATTTTTTTATGAACTTGGTTTTGCTATCAATAGATAGGTATGGTCCTCCCCTATCCAAAGATACCAAGATCACAAATATCGAGCGTTACGTAATTATGACGTCATAAAGCTCGTTCGGATCGGAATTTTTTTTCCAAAAATCGCTTCAATTTTCATCGAGTTTTTGCTAATAAAGAAGGCAAATGATAATTCTAACATACCCTACAAGTTTCAGCTTCATAGCATGCATATATGTTTTGAAATGGCGACTTAAATTTTTCCGGGGCTTCACTTACCCCCTACACCCCAACTTTGACGGCCTACCCTAACCCCACCTTAGGTGATAACTCCCTACTTTGTTTTATCAAAATGACTGCAAAGGATGTAAAAGAGATTACTCAAATGCCTGGGGTCGGTTGCTTTGCGTTTTTATGCAGCGGGGGGAAAGGTTAGGGTGTGCAACAACCCCTCCCCTGGGTAGACAAGGGTTAATGCAACGAGCAATTAAAAAATATTAAAAAATAGTTGCCAAAAGATTAAATCATAGTAATACATTTTTTTTTAAAGAGGAGTAAATACTCTACAACATGCTGTTTTTTGTCCCGTTTCATTTTACCACTTCAGTCCAAAGATATGAAGAATTAAATAGCTTTCTTAAAAGAAGGCCAATTAATTTACTTTGGTTTGATTTGTAAGTTAAGACTTCAAGCTAAAGAAATGCAAACTTAAAATGAAGCAAATTCTACAACCAATTAGAGCACAATCATTCCAAACCAATCTTACCTGACCTGTACCTAACATTAAGTGTCATTCTAAGTTCAATTTTAAAATTTACAAATTAAAGTAGGGATATCCATGATACTCTCATTTTCATTGAATCTGTTACTTCTGGTGCAACAATCGGGTAGTTTAAGATACAATTTCTACCAAAAGATTCGAAAAAAAGGATTCTAATGAAAGATGCCAACCAATAATAAGTCTTTAACCGAAACCACGAAAGAAAACTGAAGACAAAGGAGTTTAAGAACTCAAATAAGTTAATGATTCATCTGGCTCGTCAAGGGGACGCAACATGTTGACTAAACCAGACGCAACAACATGCTTAATATCAGCAGATCATCATTAAATTGAGTCCTTATGTCATGAAATGGGTTCAAGAGATGCTTCTCCTAATTATGTGATGTTTTTAGCAATGTCCATTCAACGTGTGCCCAATGACGTCACCAATGGTGAATCTTTACAGATTAACAAATCGGACCATCAAGATTTTGCAAGTCTTTACAAAATGTGCAATAACATTTGATTTAGAGATTTAAACTAAACAAAACAAAAATCCTGTAAAAGCCAATGGTCAACTCAAAAATATTATTGTAACGTTTACTCACCATTGTGTTCTGTTCTCTAAAAATAAAAGTTCATAAGTTCGTTGCGTTTTTATTGGGACACCCTGTAGTTGCACATCGCAAGTTTTAGGATTTTGCACTCTATTTTTATCAAACTATGAAAGTCGAACGAAAATATAAAATCGAAGTCGGACTTTTTCCCTAAAAGACTTAACGTGTGATACGCCGGAGAAGTTGTGACTTCATAATTTATGTTAATCACCCAACACGTGCGTTTTGGGCCCAAACAAACGGTGTGAACATTTTTACAACACGTTAAGTTTATGGGGAAAAAATTCCGACTCCGATTGTATACCATAACTTTCGTCTAATACAAAAATAAGGGAGAACATGCCGACCCTTTATGTTGAAGGTTGTGATTACAAGCATGACCGGGACCGATGCCGTTATTTTCGTTTTCCATCCTAGAAAACTCAGTCTGATTTGTATGTTTACGTACGCCTGTAATGTTAATACGTATGATCAGTGGACATAATCATTTGTTTGGGTCCAGATCGCACGTGTTGTGCTAATTATCATAAATGTGACGTCACTTCTTCCCCGGCGTATAACCATGATAACTTCACCGTAGGCCTAATCGATAGTTAATAGTTGTTCGTGCAGTTTCAATGAGTATTAAAACGGGGATGGGAGGCCCCATATTGTATTATTTACCAATGCAACATCTAGTACAGCTTCGATAACTCGTAAACGGTGTCATCGGGGCATTTACGAACTCGTTTTACCATTTGGTTTTTACTATTGGTTTTACAAAGTTTAAACATCACACGCTGTTGCTATCACACGACAACACATTTTTCAGCACACGAGAACTGTCGTGGCGGGTTGGAGATAGGAGTTTGAAATAGTGGAATTGGCAGGTAAAGTTATATTTGTTCTAGCGTGAGCACTGGATGTTGCTGTTGTTGTATTGTGTAGAATCGTGATCGCATGAAGTGTCGTTTACGGGTGCATTGTGTGCAAGGTTAAGCTTCTTTCGTAGACTGTGGTGCAAATGCAGTCTTCGAGAGAAGCTTAATCATGTTAAGCTTACATTCAGTGTGTTCGTGAATGACATTTTATGCGATCACGATTTTGCACATCACAATAATGGCACTGTCCAGTGCTCATTTTGACACAGATATACTTGAAACATTGACTGCCATTATTTCAGTTTCCTGTTATCTGATTGTGCCCCAAACATCGTACATCACATTTGTAAAACTGTTTCGTTCCGCCAGTCAAACGAGTTCTAAACTTTGTTGAGCCTGTCCAACTAACCATGGACTATGGACTTGGTTAAAAGATAGGTATGGTCGTCTCTTATCCAATGATACCAAGATCAAAAAAATCAGCCAATGTGTTACGTAATTATGATGTCATAAAGCTCGTTCTGATCGGAAAATCGGGATTTTGGCAAAAATAGCCACCAAATCAAAATTTTGCTATAAAAGTTCTAAATGTCTGATCGTGCCCCAGACATCGTACATCACATTTGTAAAACTGTTTTGTCCGCCAGTCAAACGAGTTCTGAACTTTGTTGAGCATGTCCATCTAACCATGCACTATGGACTTGGTTAAAAGATAGGTATCCAATGATACCAAGATCACAAAAATCAGCCAAGGTGTTACGTCATTGGGATGGCCACCAAATCAAAATTTTGCTATAAAAGTTCTAAATGACCAATTTTCATCGGTTTGTTTGCTGATAAAAAACGGGAAATGATAATTCTAACATGCCCTGTAAGTCTCAGCTTCATAGCATGCAAATAATTAACATTTTCGAGGGCTTCACCAACCTCCTCCCTTACACCCCAACTTTGACGGCCTACCCTAACCCCACTTAATTTTGTCATCACAATGACGCAAAGGATGTAAAAGAGGTTACCCAAATACTTGGGATCGGTTGCTTTTGCGTTTTTATGCAGCAGGGAAAAAACTTTGGGATGGGGTTGCAACAACCCCCCCCCCCCTATGGGTAGACGAGGGTTAACATTTCTTTTAAAGGTGATCAACTATTATTAAATACCTTATACAATATGGACTTGTCACATCATGATGCCATTTTAAAACTATTGATCACCGTCAAGATTTCAGATATTGACTGACCAGCCAGAAGTCAGCTCGCTGAAATATCGCCTATTTTATTTTTTTTTATTCATGAAAAATGACAGGAAATGCCGTTTTTTACATGCGTATGAATATTCATGAGTTTGGACACCCTAGGTTAAAAAGCCTGTAATCTTGCCAAAGTAGCACAGAATATCAAACCAAACTTGCACTTAGAAGCACAAATGTTATGAAAACATTTTGAAATTTAAAAAAAATTAAAAATTTGGAAATATAAGTGTCTTTTCGTGTGATTTTGCAAGTGTTTATTTTCCTCGAGTGAGGTGAAATTAGGTCTTTGCGTTTTACCTAAAATCAACGGTTCTGGACGTAATAATATTTTGCCACTTGGTCAAAAGAGAGCGACAACACTTCTTTAACAGATTTCCTAAAACATTTGCGATAATTCTGCGTAAAACACTTACCACGTAAGCAAATGTAACGCCTGGTCCAATGAGGTCAAATAAAGCATGAAATTTCTACGCAAAATATCATATAACCCCGGAAGTGATCAATTACGTTGCATTGTCTATTGTTAGGTACATATAGGTAAAATACCCTCTACTTGTCAGCGAGATCCCGATAGCGTAGTGGATATGCTATTCGCTTTTGATGCGAGAGGTACCAGTTTAGAATCCTGACGGCGTCTTCTTTTTTTTCCTTCTTTTTTTCCCCATTTGAATACAAAGTTATTATTTTTTTTCAATCATATTAGATTAAAATTCCTTCAATAAACTATTTTTACACAAGAAAATCTATAGATAAACATGATAAAGTCATTTCCCAATAGCCCGTATTAAAATGATATGCACAGTCGGAGCACATGTCCCCGGTCGCATGTAGACTACACGTGGTATGTAAAATGACGTCAGATTTGCCTGATATAGTCCAAGACCTTCGAAAGGTGTGACTTGTCGTTTACGATGTTCGCTGTGTATATCGGGATAATGTGATGACCGAAATCATCTACCTTTCGTATGTCTAATTGTACTGAATTTTCCCTCGATTTATATTTATTTACTGTTTTAAAAATCTTACAGGAAAGATTTGTTCTTCAGAACAAAATGATTAGGTACATTCTAAACCTGGCTTCTAGAGATCATGTTGGTCAACAGCAGTTCGACACAGTCAAATTATTGAATGCCCAAAATAGGGCCAGACAACTGAGACTCAACCATATGTTCAACATTTTTAATTCTTTGGGTCCTTCTTTTTTCAACCAAAACTTCACCAAAATTTGTAATATTCACTCATACTCCACAAGATCCAGATCTTACAATTTCCATATACCAAAGATAGGCACTTATACCAAACACTCTTTCTTTTACCAAGCCATTTTAGATTGGAATAAGTTGCCAAATCACATCAAATCAACCCCTGACAAAGTATCATTTATGAAAAAACACCTTGCAAGTGATGTTCACGGATAACCCATGGGGCAGTTACCTTTGTCAAACTTGTTCCTGTTTTGCTCGTCTTTCGCATATTTTTCCTCCTTGTCCTGGGCACCTTTTTGTTTTTTGGTGTGGGACCCCATTGGAAATAAGTTTGTTTGAATAGCCAAACTTTATGGGTTATCCTGACATCACGACATTTAGGTGTCTGTCTTATTGTATTTTCTTTTACTTGCTATGTTTGCATTGTAAGTCGTTTTGTCGAATAAACATGAAATGAAATGAAATGAAGATATATTTTTCAAATTTCATACATATGATGTCTGATATCTCATCTTGAAGTTTGTATAAGCCATTTCACATACAATTTTGTAAACACGCTACGTAATCATATTTGACCTCATGATTTAAAAGCTTAAAATTGACATTTTTTTTAAATGTAATGAAATAAAAATGTTTTATTCTTTTCTGTCAAAAATAGACTTATCTTATTGAAAAAAATCTAAATATTTTCATCCACATCTTTATTTTCTATTTGCATTAACCCCCTTGTGATTATAGGGGTTCGAAGTCCGAACTATCCGACAGGTCACGTCGAGAAAAAAAAAATCTAGCGACCGAGTAATCCTGATATTCACCGGGGATATAACCGGGAAATGAAAATTAAATTGCTCATTAAAAGCTCATTTGCATAGGCCCTACTGACTGACTGCTAACTTGGTGTTATTGGTGTCTCGAAATTACACGCAGGGTTCAACAAGTGGCGAGTTTTGATATGACGAGTCTTTTAAATTTATTCTCGTTTACGAGTGTTATAATTTAGTGGTGTGTCTTAAGGAAGGCTCTGTGACAGGTACACTTCTTAATTTAATATGAAATGCGTAAATGAACAATCATAGTAAATATGGAAATAAGCTTGCAAATAACTTTAACGAATTAAAGTTTTCTCACCCTTTGTTTGGCAGGTGGTTCCTAGATAGCTGGCTGGACATTTACAGATGAAGTTTCCGTCATCAAATGAAATACAAGTTCCACCATTCTCGCAAATATCACCGACGCATGGATCTAAAAAATAATTAGTTAAAAAAACGTCGTCATCACTTTGTTCATAATGTGCTTGATTGAGTAATAATATCTTAAGAAAGCAATACGAACTGGTAAAACTGCTTTGGCCATTTTTGAAGGTGACATAATGTTATCAGGTATGTGTACGATTATTCCCATTCGGTTCATTCAGACGTTCAGTAAAAATGTAATGGAGAATAGTTAATAGTTATGAAAACAGGTATCTCAAACTAGGTGCCGATCAACGATTGCTGTAAATCAAACATATCTCCAATACAAACTATTATACTAAAGGCGTGAATAGTCAGGCAGCTGCACGTCTAACTTTTTAAATACCCATACTGGGTAGTCCAGCTCGACGCCGTATAATACATTATTTCAGACTTTGGTCAATTAGAGTAATGGGTAGGTACATCAATGGTGACCTAAAGTTTGAAAACAGCTCTGTAGTCCGAGTTTT
>JXSR01S065990.1:43316-54148 GCA_000969725.1 Ophiothrix spiculata | reverse complement strand
AATCTAGAATGCTTGAATCACTAATTACGGAGATACAGAGCGTTTTCAGACCCCTACTTTACGTGTAAAAGTATAGGAACGTTAATTGGGATATTACACCCTTACCCTGTGACTAAAAAGTGAATAAAATTGAACTTATGTTGAGAAGCTCTGAGAATCAGAATGATCATATCATTATAGTGCTACAAGACATTGTTGCAGTCATTTATTGATGAGCTAGATTTAAAAAAGAAGGAACTTGGTCCGGTTTCTCAAGATTTAGTTTTCAATGACATTTAAAAGATGACCACTCAAGGTGTCTAAGTTTCAAATTTCAGCTGAATTGTTCACACCGTTTTGATTTTATGGACAATTTTGTATTTAAGAGCTGCCTATATGTTACTGTGTAAAATTAATTAATAGTTACCAAAATTAGACACCTTTTCATTCATATCTCCAAAAGGATACATTACTCAGCCGTGAAATTTCACATGGGTTATAAGAAAAATATGAACAAAATTTTGGTGCCAAAATCTCAAAAAGTTTGAAAAAATGTTGAAGCAATCGGACCATGCTCCTTTAATCAATGAACTATAGTGGAATGAATTCAGAATTCATTTCCCCCATCTGTATAAAAAAACTTATATCAAAGTTTCTAAAAAGGGTGGGTTCAGAGAATTTTCAGTATAAAAGGGTGTCTCGATAAAAAGAATGTGGTTTAAAAAAAAGGGTGGGGTTCAAACCCCACTGCATACAGAAATAAAAAGGGTGGGGTTCAAACCCCACTGCATACAGTGCAAATGGGTTGCTACAAAATGAGGATTGTCTTACTGGTATCTGTAAAATATTTCTTTTAACCAGTGAAAAATAAATTTTGAATGTCTTTGCTTGGGTTATGCCACTAGATTTACTTAGGCCTATACAATAAAAAATTGTCATTGGAAGTGAACCAAAATGACGGAAATTCCATATCTGATGTCTAGATTTTAACTCAAAATGTTCCTTGGGCCAAAAAAAAAATTCTTTGGTTGCCCTCCACATCTTTTTCCAGAGAGGGTCGGTCGGTCGTTTTTTTTGTTTTTTTTTATTATTATTTTTTTTTAAATTCTCTTCCACGGACTGCTAGGTCGATCGGCCGCTCCAGCCTCCACAACTTCCCCCGCGACATCCAAATCAAAACAATCAAATACTTCTTGTAGTGATTTGGGACATCCTAAACATTTTAAGGGTTGAATATCGAAAAAAAACCAAAAAATATAACATTTTTTTTGCAGTTTTCAGTAAGTTTTGCATATTTTTTTAGAAAAAAAAAATCAATAAAAAAAAGTTTGGGTCGGGCTGAAAAATAGGGTCGGTCGGTGGAGGGCAACCAAACAATTTTTTATTTTTTTGGCCTTGTTCATATCTTCGACAAGCATAAATTAGCCTTAAATTGGTTCCAAAAGTGTGTTTTAAATGTTAACAGACCTTGTTCACATAAACAGTTCATGACTGTGTTGACCAAAATTATATCAGTTTTAACCATATGACTATGAACATTTTAGATATGTCTCTCAATTCTGTGCCTTACAAAAATACAAGTTATCATTATGGGCTAGAATTTGGCACAAGTCTTAGATAATTTGCATTTAAAAGAGTCCATTAGAGGGGCATAGTTTGATGATTTTTCTATTTTTTTTTTTCCATTTTTATATGAAAGATCACCAACAGAGAGGTTAAATTCTCAAATTAGAGTTGAATTGTTTTGATTTTATGAGCCATTTTTTTTATTTCATAGCTGCCTATACTTTACTTACTAAAATTCTACCCTGCTCCCACAAAGCCTGTGATGCCTGGTGATTGCTGATTTTTGTCAACGCATATTGAAACACAGAATGCAATAAGTGCGTCAGGTGGATGAATAACTGTGTGTGAACTGGTTGACTACCAAGTTAACAAGTAACTTTAATCACCTCAGTGCCCAACAGCGCAGATGGACATAAGTCATTAACTGGTCATATTTTTTGTTTCACACAAATACATTGGTAAAACCATGCCAATTTGTATTCAACGGATCGTAACTCTGAATATATACACTTAAAACCTACAAAGTTAGATATTGCTGGAAAGCTTACTTTCCGAGGATTTCAATTTTACCTAAAAAAGTCTAATTTTTAGGGATGGGTAAAAATTATACAGGGTACAAAATAAAATAAAAGCGCATTTTGGTCAACCAACTTGGCACAATGAGATTTTGTTGGGGAAAGGTGTATCAAGATGACACAAACATTATTTGAAGGATGTAATGATAGCCTTCCATAAAATAATTCGTTTGGTGACCAATCTCATTGTGGTCAAAATATTGAGGATGATCAAAATCTATGAAACGACTCATTAATTTTTGGGACATGTATCGGTCAAAAGTTTTTTCATGCATACACTACCTAAAATTTAATCACATAATTGGATTCCTCGGCAAATTTTCTTTTGAAAAATGTAAAACTTTTACCATTTACGTCGACTCGGTCAAAAGATATGTCGTTTTGAAGTTTTCGAGTGTAAATGCATGTTTTGTACAGTAATGTATAGAGAAAATTACCCACATATAAGGCATTAAGAAACAACAAAATTTGGATGACATGTCAATATTCGACACATGCTTTAGCATTATACATACCTCATTGAAGTATATTCAAAAAATTATGATCCCAGCATTTTTATTTTCAATAATACATGTGTTTATAAATCATAACTTTCGTACACTTTTGCATGTAATCCTATGGGCGCCACCCCCACCGGCGCCACCCCCACCACCTCCACCCTTGACCCACTCGACATTTTGGTCAATTACTTCACTATTGCTAAACCTGTGGCTTTAATTCTTTTTTTATTTAGTACCTGGATAAATTATCTTTAATATGATACCAAAAGTGTTATGATTCGGTGACAACTTCTATCAAAAATAAAGACATTTGTCATGATTTTAATGATTTCTTGAAACGGCTCCACCTTATTTGATATACCTATTCGTGACTTAGGTCCAGATGAAAGTTTGATATTTGGGGAGATGATTTGCTGTGTGCAATCAGTAGCCATTTTTTTTTTTGAAATTTAGGAGTGGATCTGTGCAATTTAATGAATACATTTCTTAAAAGCCATTGAAAATGTAAAATTCATATGTTTACTCAAATGATTTCCATATTATAAGCCTACATGTGCTGATTTTTTATTAATGTAAAACATTGGGTGGGATGATTGCATGGACCATCCCCCACTTGTCAAATATTGGGAGAGCCACCCCCACCCCCCAGATTTACGCCCTTGTCAATTATGCCGGGTTGATTTTGATATTTAGTAAGTTGTTGATGTGTGTTTCTTGTCTTTACAGCAACATCAAGAGATGGCCAATGTACGCAAGTCCCTGCAGACCATGTTTTTCTAAACCACATAGTTTCAATAGGTAAGTAAAGGTAAGGCTTGGCGTCCAAAGACATTCACTAGCCTGAGTGAAATTCGCTCACCCTACAGAGAAATCTTTGCTCCAACTGGAAGTGACATCCGCTACACTTCAAATTGAATTGGAGCAAAGATCGCTCCGAATATTCTTGGGTTTGTGTATTCAATACTCCTGGCACTACAACATACGCGAGTGACTTTCGCTTTCATAGATTGAAACGATATTCCAGGCCTTGTATTTTGAGGAGTGCGATAGCACACCATCTTGAAGAGTGCTCTTTTCAGCACACCTAAATCTGGTAAAATTAAACACAATAAGATACAAAATGCACACCTACAGCACACCCGAATATCCTGAGAAGTGCTGTTTGTAGCACACCATGTATTTTCAAAATTTAAGGCCCGATATTCGCGCAATGAGAGCGACATTCGCTCTCCGTTTTAGCGAATAAGTCTCAGCGAATATCAAGAGCGAATTTCACTTGGCCGAGCGAATGTCTTTGGACGCCAATCCTAATATATAAACAGAGCTGGACATTGGTATTTTTTCTAACTAACCAATCGGGCAGGTGAAATTACCCATCAGGCAAATAATTTTCTTGCCTGAATTTTAACAATTTTAGAAACTGAACATATCAGTTTTAAAATTCAATATTTGGGACTAATGGCACAATTTGGGCCTTTTTTACAAATATTCAGAAAATTTGTGTGGTTTTTGCAATAAGTTACTATTTTTGTATAAAATCAACTCAAAATTTTGAGAAATTTGATACATTGATTGATTCCTTTTTTTTTTACAATTTTTATTTTTATTGGTTACATTTTTTTGATGAGGTTTGTTTAATCAAAGTGAACTCAATATGTTCAAAAAAATGCACCCGCCATGTCGGGCAGCTGGCAGGTTACTTTCAATTTTTATTTGTTCCACACTAGTAAAGTTACCCACCATTGGCTGTCGGGCGGGTGCTAATTTCCAGCCCTGAACATAAATGTCACCTTTGAGAATAAAATTGGCCTCCTTCCTTCTCCCTGTATTTCCCAACTATTTACCTCAAAATTTACCCTAAACGATTTGAAAGTTGGGCAAATTGTTACAATATTTGCCTACTCTTAATTGTACTGTTATATAACTGTTTCTGTATTTCAGCTTTATCAGTTTTGAAAGTAATTCTTATCAACCTATAAGTCAGTGACAGGACAGTTTTCTTTATCTTTTTCGTCATAAATTTATAATCAAATTTAAAGTCATTTCTTATCAAATAAGTGATTGTATGATCCATACTGTTTCTGTATTTCAACTTTATCAGTTCAAGTTTTGAAAGTAATTCTTATCAAAAAAAGTGATTGGTTAAGTCAGTGACGAAACATTTTCTTTAGCTTTTTCGTCACAAATTTATAAGCAAAGTCAGTTCTTATCAAATAAGGGATTGTATAATCCGGCGACAGAAAGGTTTTCTGTATCTTTTTCGTCATTTATGAGCGAATTCAGTATTTAGCTTCTCGATACATATATTTACATAGCTAAGATTAGAGATGTTAACTCTAATCATTGCTTATTTCATTAGTTTTCCTCATTGATAAGTCATATTATATAAATTTTGTCTGGATAAAGTTAAACACGTACTGAGTCATTTGGTTATTTAGGCCAAGAAGAACAAATTGTTGCCCTTTTTGGGAAAACTTGTTGCCCTTTTTGGGAAAACTTTTTCAGTCGGGTTGGTCGGTCGGGATTTTTTAAAACTTTTCCTGAAGGAAATTTTGACCTTTAAAATCTTTAAAAGCAATGCTTTTTAAAGTCATATGATGACATAGCAAGATCATTCATTACTTAACTTATTTTTGAAAGGACACCAAAGATTTGTTAATTTAACACATTTATTGTGCTAGGAAAAAACCCCATTTATTAGCCTTATTGTGATATTAAGGAAGGCTGTTCACACACTCTTGTTAGGGGGCTTGATTCAAAAAAGATTAGTGCGAAAAAAATTCAGGTACTCCCTTTTTTTCCACAGAAAATCATACAAACTCAATTTTCAGCAGGGCGATTTTTTTAGGGTCCCTTTTCAGACCTCAAAAATTTAAACCTCCTTTTGCCTCCCTACAAGTGTCAGTGAAAAAATATATATATTTCATGGCGGAATCAGCAGGATAATGATGATGTTTTGGCATTTGTAACAGTCAAAGTCGCCAGAGCATTTATGGAGTTACAGCCCAATACACTTGCCCAAAATCAATAGAAAACATAGGAATTTTAAGGGGAATATTGACTTTTCACAGACAAAACATTGAACAACTTTAACAGGTGATCATTTTAAAGCTTGTAATGTCAGCATTTTTAATATGAATAAATCAGAAAATCATTTTTCTTGACTTTGTCTGAAGACTGGCACAACTCGGTGTTTTAACAAATTCATGAATGGAAAGTGGTTTAGTTGTGTGTAAATTCCTATCTACTGGGGGGAATCTTTGCAAGAATCTTGATCTTTGGTTTCTTGACATTCATACACAATTTGTCTGCCTCACTTTACAAGAATCTATATGGATTCTCCAAAATCTTCTAGGGGAGAATCTCTGGAAGAATGGATTCTTGGATTCTCAACGAATTTCTAACCCTGCCTTGATTGTGCACATTGCAGAACAATTAAAGAATTCAGGAAGATTAATCCTGAACGAACTTGAACTCACTAAAACTCGCTGTCAAAAATGGCTAAAATGCGCCCGAATCTGAATACCGTAAACTGGGGTTACTTTGACCCACTTTTTTTTCAATGTAATGGAAGGTACTTTTTTTTGAGTTTGTTATATATTGGGCTTTCACGTTTTTTTTTTCTTTTGAAAAAAAAAACAAATGTGAAAGTCCTCTTTTTCTTTGAAATGTTGGGCGGGCAAAGTAACCCCACGATGGGGTTACTTTGGCCTACCATAGACCTTCTATGGGCCAACATGTTTAAAATCAAGTTTAAACCTGGTGGAATGATGGGTATTGCAAAATAACTCCTAACTGGGATTTGTGTGGTCCTTTTTAAGTATTTTTAAAAAATAATTGCACTTTTCTACCAAAATTCTATCACACTATGCGAACTTGTGTATATGGGTGGTTGAAGTACCAGCAAAATGCATGATATACACAATGATTGGTGTGTTTGGCACTTCCTATGACTTTTTCTTGCTAATGCAATATTAATATATTGAATAAAAACAATATTTAAGTTTTAACTACAGAGTTACTAATGGAAGTTCACTTGTTTTTGCTTTTTACAGGTGTTTTACGGGCGGGTCAAAGTAACCCCATTTTCTTCTCTTTTTCTCTAAATGTCTGAAAAAGAACAGCAATTAAAAAATAACCTAGTAACCCCATTTTCTTCTCTTTTTCTCTAAATGTCTGAAAAAGAACAGCAATTAAAAAATAACCTTCTAACAACTTTAATATTACAGATAAATTGACTATTAAGCCTGCAAGTGAGTCCCGATTTTTTCGAGTCCCGGTTTTTGTTTCGAGTCACGTGTCCCAAATTTGCCTACTCGAAACCCGAAAAACAGTGATTTGACCTATTGGTATTTTTTAGAGAAGTCACCAAATTATCATTACCAAAATATTCCAATAATCATTTCACTAGTGGCCATAAGTTGCTAAATGACCTTAAAAATTATCAAAATATCAAAATCTACTTCCAAAAATAGTCGTATACTTTATCAAACATGCGATGTCTCTTGCAGGAAGATCGCCGATTTCTCTATGTTTCGTTACAAACATCGCAATCTGTGTTAACTATTTGTTTGCATCTGTTGAATGTTCCTCAACAGATGGCGATGTTGCATTTATATAACGGTGCTATCACACTTGTCAGACATGCGCAATCGTAATGTTCGTCAACAGATGGCGATGTTGCATTTATATAACGGTGCTATCATACTTGTCAGACATGCGCAATCGTAATGTTCGTCAACAGATGGCGATGTTGCAATTATATAACGGTGCTATCATACTTGTTAGACATGCGCAATCGTGATTGTAGCAACCTGTCATTTCGTCAAAACGGCGCCACATTAAACATCAATTTATGTAAGTTCCCCGATTTAAGTCCCGCCCGTTATTTGAATAAAATCTGAGGTAACAAAATGGTGGGACTATACAAGCGTCAGTACGGTATTTAATCAGCCATTTTTAAGCCTGAAATGTGCCCTACAGTATAATGTAAAGACTCGAGTGTAACTTTTGGTACTTGTGCACTACTCCCGTGTTTCCGACTGGTGCCATTTCAACTTACATTTTGAATCTTAAAATACGATTCGAGTCCCGGGTACCCATTCGAAAATAAAATACGAGTCCCGGGAGTGAAAAAAACCGAAATCTGCAGGCCTATTGACTATACAACTGACCCATAACACTTCCATTAAATAGGCACCTTCTTGGTGAGACAAGCGCAATTTCTCCAATATTTTTTCCGCACGTTCTTGACACTAAAATATTTAAAAAAAATCCTGTAGGGCAGGGTGTTTTGTTTCAACCCTAAATACATACAGGATTATATAGCAGGACAATTTGTCTCATTATCCCAAATTAGAAATTGTCAACTTTAAACTTTTTTTTCAAAATTTGACAACAAATCTTTTTATTTTGGGTGGGCCAAAGTTACCCCGTAAGGGTTAAAGTAACCCCAGTTTACGGTACCTCAAAGATGCGGGTTGTATATGGGGACCAAATCGCTGCCTGGGTAGCAGCCCCATGGTGGACTGCTAATGGTGTGCCTCGCCTGGGAAGCCAGAGGTCATGGGTTCGCATCCCAGGGGAAACATGCTATTTCCTCCTCTGATGTACTTGGACTTCTTAAGGCTAGAAAATGGACATCTCTCAATTCAGGGTTAGGGTTAATGGGGATGTGCAGTAACCCTAACCGAACTGGAACTCACAAAAGCTCACTGTCAAAAACGGCCAAAATGCACACACGTCTGAATATTTCATCTATGCGAGTTGCATATGGGGACCAAATCACTGCCCAGGCAGCAGCCCAGTGGTGGTGTGCCTCGTCTGGGATGGGAAGCCAGAGGTCATTGGTTTATATCCCAGGGGAATCATGCTTTTTTTTTTCCTCTGAGTAGTTGGACTTAGACTAGAAAACGGGCCATCACTCAATTCAAGGTTAAGGCTAACCTGCATCCCTTGGATTAAAGTGTCTTTAACCGCCACAGCTGGGACTGTTCTGCAATGTTCTGCAAGACCACATAATGCTCTTTAAATTCAGCAGGGCTCTGATGCTTTTCGGCACCCATTGATGTAAAGAATTATGACCACTCGCACAAGCCAATATAACTGTTAGGCTGAAAATATAGTCGGCACCCAAACAAAATTTTCGCTACCAAACATTTGGTTGTGACGTCACCGAATATTTGCCTTCAAATTTAAAGTATGAACGGGTAACAAACATTTGGTCCAATGTATATGGCAATTCAATTACATGTGCAATCTAGCGCGAATTTTTTTTTTGGTCTCAACTCGGTGTTTGGAGTCACGACCAAATGTTTGGTAGCAACAATTTTGTTTGGATGCCGACTATGTTTTCACCCTTAGTTATCATTGTTTATTTGTCCACATTACAGAACAATGTACTAAGGATTAAGGTGGATTAACTAGTTGGCATCACTTGGCTTAAGTTATCTAAATGACAACGTGCTATGCACGGTATGTGCTTAAAACTAAGTTGTGCACTGTTTTGTAATAATTTGCAGACCTTATGATGAACATTGAGAGAATCCAAAGGATTATGATGCTATTGACATCACTTCTTTTATGGAATATGACCATTGACAACTATTTCAACAAATGATCCATGAATAGCATTGCTCATTTGTTCACTTTCCCCCCAGGGGGGCAGTCATATTTGAAATGGATATGGGTATAAGACCCACGCTCCGACAGGCTGGGGCATTAGGTGTGAGTACAGGCTCAAAAAATGAGGGGTCATCTGGTGAGAGAAAAATACAAAAAATATGAGGTCTTATTGGTCTAAAAATGAGGGGTCATTGGGTGAGAGCACAAATTTTTTCATTCGGTTCTAAGTGAAATTTGGTATTCGGTGAGAGAAAATATAAACATTTATAGGGTGTTTGGGTGAGAGCACATACGATTAATAAAAATGAGGGTCTTTTGGGTGACAGCAATGCTGGAAAAGGGGGTCTTTTGACCCTTACATATGGGTCACCTCCAGAATGGGACTGAACCCCCTGCGACTTTCCCAGGTTCACATTACAGAACAATCAAAGGATTCAGCAGGATTACCTGCTGGTCTGCACCCCTTGTATGTATGATCACAGCTGGGCCTACGTTTGCTTTAAAGGGACAAGCCTAGATTCCACTTAGAATTAAAAACTTATAGAAATGCTCTAAATAAAGCTTAATAGTGTAGTAGAATCCAAAAAAAAAGCCCCACACAAATTTACACAGAAATGGCTCAAATTGAGAGAGAATTCATTTGCAATATCATTCTGTAATGGTGGTGTGACTATCCTGAGCTGGGTCTGTGTTTGCTTTAAAGGGACTAGCCTAGATTCGGCTTAGAATTAAAAACTTATAGAAATGCTCTAAATAAAGCTTAAAAATTTAGTAGAATCCAAAAAAAATTTACACAGAAATGGCTCAAATATGGAGAGAATTAATTTGCAATATATCATTCGGTAATGGTGGTGTTACTATAAGTTTTTCAAAATCCTAAATTTGTATCCCAGATGGATTTACCAGATAAAAGATCAAGCAAAGCTCCTGGAAGTAATTTAATCAGGGATGCCACTTTTCCTACTTTAGTAGGAATACCTATTTTTTTGGTGATTTTGGAGCATTTTTCCTATTAAAAAAAATTCAAAATTAGAATTTCAAAAATTCAGTTTTTTTTTTTTTAATTAAAGTGATAGAGAGTTGCATACAATGGTTCAAAGGGGTCAAAATGTGCATGAAAAGAGAGATTTTAGCAACTAAAATATCCAAAATTTTCTCAAAGGGGAAGTTTTCTCCCTCCGCTCGAAATTGGTATCGGATCGAGACTAATTTCCTTTTTTTTTCCGTACCCAAGTGGCATTAAAAGAGGAAAAATTTCATCAAAAATAGTTTCTTTACCCATCACAGGTGTAGAAAATTTTTTTTTTTTACAATTTTAAACTAGAAACACTGTTTTCACACTATTTTTTGCCAGCGGCGGCAAAAAAAAGTTCGTAAAGAAATGCAATTTTTTCCAATATTCCTCAAATTCATGGAAGTTACTGGTAGGTTATATGTGTACCGCCGCGGCAAAAGGGTCCAGTTGTCGGCTCGTACATGTTGCTCCTTGGACATAGCATATCTAATGTATGGTATTTGTATACATCAGATATGCTACAATGAGCAACATGTAGGAGTCGACAACTGGACCCTTTTGCTGCGGCGGTAC